>APFE030220828.1:139698-160343 GCA_000404065.3 Pinus taeda
ATCCAAGAATTTTTCATTTATGTAATGTAAAGGAGGTTTCCCCCTCGAAGAGGCTGAATTCTAAGGCGTTGATCTATCTTTTCTATCTTTTCTTGAGCTGGTTTCATAACAATGTCCCTTAAGGGAAATAAGTATCCTTTGTAGCCTTATATTAATTGTTTTCAACGATATTTCTTGTATCTAGGTTCAAGGTTTCATAATAATCTATAATTTTAATTATAGGGTTACATGTCTATACTACTAGAGTCTCTATATGGTCAACCACTTGATAAGCTTCATACTCCCCATATAATATTTTTAATTTTTTTTAGGCTTGACATTCTTTCCATAGTGAGGTGCACCCATTCTAATGATATTGACCATGAGTTCTATGGTTATTTCACTATATAAGTGAAAGGGGATCCCATAATCGTAAGACTTTGTTTTGTATGTAACTTGACAGTGAAAACAACTTTTGGACCAAGATTGGGAACTACTATTCTTAGAGGTTCATTTTTTTGGGATTCTCCATCCACTTAAGCCAATATATCATAGTCACTAAATGTTCCTTCATTTGGTGACCTAAAAATGTTGCAGTATATAGGGTAGGAATGGATACCATGGTGGGAATAATCTTTGTATCATTATCTCAAGTCTAGCGTGTATCCTCAGTAAAGACTTTGTTAATATCTCCCAAGATAACTCACAATTGGATCCATTAATATCAAATGTGCTATGTATTTTCATAAATACTTCCTATCACACAACCACTTTCTTTCTTTTGGCTTAAATTGGAAGTCTTGAAAAGGTATATATAAGTACATACACTATGTTATTGTAGATTTCCGTATATGATATCACTTCGACATCCATAACCTACCTATTGAGTTTAAAAGGAAGGATAGAGTCTTGTAAGTTGTCCTTGTCCACCAAGTAGGGCCACTTGTATGTGTTTTTTCTATTCATAAGGAGTCTTAGAAATTGGCAATGTTCATCTATCAAATATTTATGAATCCATATATCACTCATTATAGTTACTATCATCATATTATGCATTTTTAAAATATTTTTCTCATTAATGTGTCTTTGACCTTGTACAGTTAATTGTTGCAAACATTTTCTTATTAAAATAGAAAAATTGCAATGGAAAATACACACATTAACATAGATATTTTACCCTTCAAACCAAAACCAGGAAAACCAAAAGGATTTATAAGTATATTCATCTCTACAATATTATAATACTCTCTCTCTCTCTCTCTCTCTCTCTCTCTCTCTCTCTCTATATATATATATAATATATAATATATATATACACACACCATTTATTAGACTATAATTGTAATTCCTTAATAAAAATTACAAAACCATGGGATAAACCACCATGCACCAAAAAATCACAAAAAATAGAAACCGCGTGCCAAAAACTACCAAAAATGAATGCAAAAGCTACCAAAACATTTATTTCCGGGATAGAAACCTAACATGACACACATCGCATGACAATAGTTATGCAAAAAATATAACACATACCCAAATCCTCCCACTCATTGTTTTATTTCCATACATAAGGTCACCGGAGTACATGATCAATAATCTAAGGGAATAATGCCCCTTATTTCTTCACACCAAGAGAACTTCTGAGTGCTCAAATATTTTGTTAATGAATCTACAACATTCTTCAAAGTGTCCACCTTTCTAGTAGTGCCTTCTTTTTTTCAATCATATATCTCAAAAAGTGGTATTATACATCAATATGATTTTTCTTCGAATAATAAGCTAGAATCTTCACCAAAAAAATTTCAATCTGACTATTGCAATCAATCCTTACAACCTTTTGTACTAACCCAATAACTGAACACAATCTCTATAATAATGTTGCATCCTTGCTTGCATGAGTGGGTTCCATGTATTCAACTTTTGTAGTTGAGAATGCCACTGCAGACTATCTCTTGCTCATCATGTATGATTTCTCAACTAAGTAGATCTTCTACAATATATATCTCTAGCCCAATTTGCATCAACAAAGTTGTGTATGTCCAACGCTCTATAAAATCCTGGTCATCCTTAATAATGCAATCCATAACTAGTAGTGTGATTCAAATACCTAAAAACCCTCTTTAAAGTTTCCCAATGCTCCTTCCTCATTTTTGACGTACACCGGCTCTTATAGCACGTGCAATGTTCATTCTATTATAGAACCAAACATCTAACTACACTAGAATTCATAACATAGGGCATGTCCTCTTCCTCTTCATATGTCTTGGATGATCCAAATAGAAAATGGCATCAACCCATGGTATTCATCAACCCATGTTATTCATCCATCCATGGAATTTACCCATGGTATTGTAAGTGGCATCCAACCATGGTATGGTATTGTAAGTTGCATCCACCCATGGTATTCATTCACCCATGGTATTGTGACATCCACCCATGGTATTCATTCACCCATGGAATTGACCCATGGTATTGTAACTGAAAAATATTATAAGTAACAAGTCACATTTTGTAAAAGGACAGTATGTCCACCACAATGTAGCTTTTAAATTTATTCTTTGTTTTATTAAAAAATTTCTTTGTGGTTTTGTTTATTGGATATTCTCCTCTTTTTCTTCTGGCAT
Organism: Pinus taeda; assembly: GCA_000404065.3. NCBI lineage: Eukaryota > Viridiplantae > Streptophyta > Pinopsida > Pinales > Pinaceae > Pinus > Pinus taeda. The sequence continues at coordinate 142,302 of APFE030220828.1, forward strand.
TTCAATTTTTCAGATCTTGGGTGCCTCTTTCCAAAAATCCATTTCAAAGTTTTTAGATCTTGGGGGCCTCCCCCGAAGATATGGATCAATGGTATCAAAGTAATGATCCGAATAGAAAATAGCATCAACCCATGGTATTCATCAACCCATGTTACTCATCCACCCATGGAATTTACCCATGGCATTCTAAGTGGCATCCGCCCATGGTATTGTAAGTGACATCCACCCATGGTATTCATTCACCCATGGTATTGTGACATCCACCCATGGTATTCATTCACCCATGGAATTGACCCTTGGTATTGTAACTGAAAAATATTATAACAAGTCACATTTTGTAAAAGGATAGTTTGTCCACCACAATGTAGCTTTTAAATTTATTCTCTGTTTTAATAAAAAAATTCTTTATGGTTTTGTTTATTGGATATTCTTCTCTTTTTTTTCTTGCATTTCAATTTTTCAGATCTTGGGTGCCTCTTCCAAAAAATTCATTTCAATATTTTAGATCTTGGGGGCCTGCCCCCAAGATCTGGATCAGTGGCATCAAAGTAATTATCCGAATAGAAAATGGCATCAACCCATGGTATTCATCAACCCATGTTATTCCTCCACCCATGGAATTTACCCATGGTGTAAGTGGCATCCACCCATGGTATTGTAAGTGACATCCACCCAGGGTATTCATTTGCCCATGGTATTGTGACATCCATTCATGGTATTCATTCATCCATGGAATTGACCCTTGGTATTGTAACTGAAAAATACTATAAGTAACAAGTCACATTTTGTAAAAGGACAGTTCGTTCGCCACAATGTAGCTTTTAAATTTATCCTTCGTTTTAATAAAACAATTATTTGTTGTTTTGTTTATTGGATATTCTCCTCTTTTTCTTTTCGCATTTCAAATTTTCAAATCTTGGGGGCCTCTCCCCCAATATCCATTTCAATCTTTTAGATCTTGGGGGCTTCCCCCCAAGATCTGGATCAATGGTATTGGAGAAGGTTATGATTCCATGGGAATGATGGTTTGATGCATATTTCAGTTTCAAATTTTGTAGCAATATTTAACAAACTTCAGGCATGTGCTACGTCCTCCACAGAGCATTTTCTTGGGCCAAGCGGGAAGAATTTTTCTTTTTTCATTTCTTTTGTAGGAATGTTTTTGGGCGACGAGTTTGCAGATCAGATCTAAAATTTTTTGTGCAAAATTTACAAACCAAATATCATATATGGATTCCTTGTGAAAAATACCCAAACTCAAAAAAAATCAGCCGAATCGTAGTCCATATGAGGGAGATATCGCTGATTTAAAATCAGCTATGTTGCAGAAATGTTTCTAACGACAATTCATGAACGACGGCTCTCCTATATTTTTTTTGCAATTTTGGTGCTGAATTTTAGAAAAGTGATTGTATATATGAGCTCATCTAGAAAATTTCTCAATTTCAAAAAAAAAAAGGTCGAATCGGAATTCAGATGTGGGAGATATCGCTGATTTAAAATCAACTATTTTTTTCAAAACTTTTTTGATGGCAGAAAAGTTGCAGCGCAAATATGAGATTCTAGAGTGTCCAAACAAGGATTTCCAACACATGGGAAGATGCAAAATGGTCCTTTTTATTCCAAAAATAGGTTATAATAAATATTCTTACTTATATTGATCAAGTTATGTCCATTTTAATTCGGGAGCATCATTCGGAGTGAGTTCCCTTTGGAGACGTGCCATCCCACCCCGCTTTTGTAGGCACTTGCTCCACATTCATCAGTTTCAGCATAGCATCATTCAGCTTGGGTTCTTTGGAGACATGCCATCCCACCCCAGGTTATGTAGGCACCTACTACTTCATCAACAACCAACATCACAATTATGGGTCAGCCACACAAAATCCTTGTCATCAAAGTCCATTTGCTAGGCCACACACTGTTAGTATCACAGTTCGTCACAATAATTATAGGGTATCTCTATCCTCAGATCTTCATTTTTCATGGTTATGGTTCATCCACAAACCCACACTTCATCGAATTCCATTTATTAGGCCGCACACTGTTAGTATCACATTTGTTCACAAGCATTACAGGGTATCTCTATCCTCGGATCTTCGTTCATCATGGTTATGGGTCATCCACGCACCCACGCTTAATCAATGTCCATTTTCTAGGTTGCACACTGTCAGTATCACAATTGGTCACGAGCATTACAGGGTATCTCTATCCTCCAATCTTCGTTCATCATGGTTATGGGTTAACCACATAAAACTCCTCTATTCTATGGCTCTTCATATTCAACAAAGGCTTCGCAGGAGGGAACTTCATGCAATGGGGACCATTGCTTCTTAAGGAGGGAGGAATGATCCGAATGGAAAATGGCATTAACCCGTGGTATTCATCAACCCATGGTATTCATCCACCCATGGTATTGTAAGTGGCATCCACCCATGGTATTATAAGTGAAATCCACCTATGGTATTCATTCACCCATGGTATTGTGACATCCACCCATGGTAATCATTCACCCATGGAGTTGACCCATGGTATTGTAACTAAAAAATACTATAAGTAACAAGTCACATTTTTTAAAAGGACAGTTTGTCTGCCAAATGTAGCTTTTACAGTTATCCTCCATTTTAATAAAAAAATTCTTTGTGGTTTTGTTTATTGGATATTCTCCTCTTTTTCTTCTGGCATTTCAATTTTTCAGATCTTAGGGGCCTCTCCCCTAAAATTCATTTCAATATTTTAGATCTTGGGGGCCTCCCCCCAATATTTGGATCATTGGAACATTGATCTATAGAGAACTTTGCAGCTACAAGAATAGGGACATTTACCAGTTTACATTCCTTCATATTTAAACTCTACAATATTGTCTCAACATATTTCCTCTAATTTAACTAGAGTTTACTCTTTTTCTAATCTCTTTTAATTTCCATGCCAAAAATGAAATTTGAAACATCAAGATCCTTCATGTCAAATTTAGAGTAAAATAGTCTTTTCAATTCCTAGATAAGTTCCCTGTCATTTCTAGTCAACAACATATCATCCACATACAAGGCCAGATAAATAATATCATCACCAACCAATTTTAAATATACACAGTGATCCACTTTGCTCCTTGCGAAGCCAAGTCCCATTATATAAGTCTCAGAATTTTTGTACCAGATTATAGGTGATTGTTTTAACCCATATAGGGAAATTTTCAACTTGAATACCAATGCTTTCTTTCCCTTCCTTGCAAATCCTTTTTGCTACTTCATGTATATTTATTCTTTTAGATCTCCATGTAAGAATGTTATCTTCGTATCCATCTATTCCAGTTCAAAAAAAAAAAAGCAAAAAAATATAAAAGAAATATAATAGTTAACTTTGTAATAGGAGAAAAAATACACCAAATTTAATTCCCACTACTTGGAAATAACCTACTAACCGAACTTTTTTTTCTCCATTTTTCCTTATGCATTTAACTTCTTCTTAAAACACCCATTTGTTGTTGATGGGATTTATTTCAACTGGAAACTCCACTATATCCCAAGTGTCATTCTTATCTAATGTTAACATTACTTAATCCATGGCCTTTTCCCATGGTTTTCCATCCTCTAAATCCACTATCTCCCTAATAATTCTAGGATCATCATCAATAATAATAAAATGAAACTTTGCATAGAAAATAGGTGGAGTATATCCTTTTAGTTTCCTTGTTTCCCGAACTAATCGCATCAACTATTGGAGTATGCAGTTCTTTGTCTTATTCATGTTATTTTAAAGACTTTAATTCATTATTCTTCAATTCAAACTCTATCTTATTTAGTTCTTTCTCCCTTGGTAGGACTTCCTATTAGATAACATCTTTTATTTCTCTAAAACATACATATTGAATATACAAAACTTTTTTATCTTTTGGGTTCCAAAGCTTATATCCTTTCATACCATCTTTACATGAAACAAACATATACATTTTAGCTTTCTTATCTAGCTTAATCATATTCTACTTTTGAACATCCACATAAGTACCACAACCAAATACCCTGAAATTTTTAAGAGAGGGTTTCTTACTGGTCCATACCTAATGTGAAGTCTTACCATCCAATGCTAATGAGGGTAATCTATTTACTAGGTAGAATGTAGTATCCATTGTATCTACCTCGAATTCTTGTCATAACCCGACACCACTTATCATGCTCCTTACTTTCTCCATTAACATCCTATTCATCCTTTCTACAAATCCATTTTGTTGAGGTGTGTATGGAGTAATCCTCTACCTTTATGTACCACACTTCTTACAAAATTCTTCAAATTCATTCCCACAAAATTATCCACCATTATCTGTTCTCATCACTTTAATTTTCTTGTCTGTCTAATTTTCCACAAGAACCTTAATTCCTTTAAATTTGAAAAAGACTTTAAATTTCTTCCCTAGGAATTAAATCAATGCATTCCTCAAGAATTCATCTATAAATGAGAGATAGTACATAAATTTACCTAGTGATGGAATCAACACATGTACAAACACATCATTATGCACCAACTATAATATTCCCACTACCCTCATAACACTAGAGGAGAATCTTACCTAACTTTGTTTCCCAAATAAAAAATGTTCACATAAATCAAAATCTAGGGAGAAATTAGACATACCTTCTACCATACCATTACCATGTAGTGTTTGAAGGCCCTTCTCTTTAATATGCCCCAATCTTTCATGCCACAACATAATCTTTTCTCCAGAGGCTATAAGATTTTTTCCTTCTTCAACTTCACTCTAAAGAACAATGGAAATGTTGCACCCATCAATAATAATTCTTATTAGTATATTACACAGATTTCTAATCCAAGCTCCCCTAAAAATACCATTGCTCCTCAAACCATCCTGTGGGTATCCTTTTTAAGCATTATTTTGACATCTTCATTACTCATATTGATTACAAAAATAAAAAATTTGGCCAATCCTGAGATTTGTGAAAGACTAGGGAGTGTTCTAATCCTTCAACCCATGAGCTTCAACATGACTTTTCCTTGTTCTATGATTCTAGTAGTTGATTCATCTCCTAGGAAAACATCACTACCATAATGGCTTCCATAATTGCAAAACCACTCCCTGTGAGGATTCATATGAAAGGATGTCTCGGATTCAACCATCAATACTTCATGATCTACATGTGTACTTGAAGAAGCCAAGTACACATCTAATATTTCATCTAAGGAGGTTGTTGCTCCTTTAGGAACATCATTAAATCCATTCTCTTTCTTAGAAATTTTGGATCTATAGTATTTATTGTAATTTCCTTCTTCTTCACAACTCCAACTTACTTTTATGAATTTTCCTGGAGGTTCAAATATTTCTCCAGATTTAGATCTCCCACTTGAGGACTTATTTCTATTTCTATTCGAGAAGTGTCCTCTTATAGGCAAGGAGTCTATGTTCTGAATTTTCATGTTTTTCCATCTCATCCCCTGTGATAACAAGGATTAGACTTTTATCAAAAAATAAATTAGTTGCATTACTACCTATGACAATAGCCCCAATCACCCATGAGTCTGGTAAAGAGCACAACAAAGCGATATATTTCTCTATTGGAAAAAGTAACTATGTTCGGACTTCAATAATGTACTTGAGTCATCATGTAATGTACTTGACAAAAGAATAAAGAAAATTATTATTATTATTATTATTATTATTATTATTAAAGCATGTGTTTCATGCTTGGGTCATCGTGTTTTAGGTCAAAGTCCCCATTAAGGACTTCTAGGATTTATTCTAAGTCTAAAGAATTATTGTACATTTAAAGAGATCCTTCTTGAGCTTTTGAATCATGTAAAAAGGTTTAGGTATTGAGTCAAATATGAATTATGGAACCTCCACACCATTTCAGTCTAAGGGAAGATCAAGTCAACCTAAGACCATATTTGACCCAACAAGAAGCCTATAAAAGGAAGGACATTGAATTCATGTGGAGCATCACTTCTCATCAAGTTCAAATTCTCTCTATTAGGCAGAAGTGCAAAAATCTTGTTGCCGGGCAGAAGGGCGAAGTGGGTAGCTAGAAAAGTCTATCGTTGGAACAACGTAGTGAATGTGATTTTGGGTGAGTCTAAGGAGTCAAGGAAAATCAAAATGTTGGGGGTGGTCTCTCTCATTTTCATGCTTTGGAATGGGATATCGAAGTCTTCCATGTTGGGCTGTTGCCGAAAGCTATTAGCCATTGCAAGTTGTTGCATAGTCGAAGTTGCTGGGAAGAGGTCAATCTTCTGGAGGTTGACTTGGTGTGGAGGGAAGGTCTGGTCAAGATCTAGGGTGAATATGTGTCAAATAATACTACTTAAAGGAAGAATTACTTTGAATAGGTTTTCCCCTTGGAGGAGGTTTTTCCCTGGCATGTGCATACACCCCGTGTTCATTGTTTTATGTGATGCTGCTTTTGGTAATTGCTTGATGAACTAATATATATATATATATATATATATTAATATATATATAATATATATATATATATATATATAGATATATATATAGAAAGAATCATAATAATAAGAAACATCACAAGTAATTATCAAGATCAAGAAAATCTTTACTACCTTTCTGATTTTTCAACATGGTTTCAGAGCTTTCGTGAAGAAAGAAGAAAAATATAGATCCATTCATAGGAACTATCTTAAGGAAGGAGTCTATTATATTCGATGAAGATGACTAAATCTGTCAAGGGTGAGAACAAGATTGAAGGAGCATCTAACTTCAGATCCTAGAATAAAAGGATTGACCTAATCCTTGAGAAGAAGAAGGTGTTAGATTTAGTAAAAGGAAATGTAAATAATCCTACAAAAGAATCCAGTGATGCTAACAAAGTGAAATTCAAGGATTTAGAATTGGTGGCCATTAAATATGAAGGTAGAAGGGATAAAATACAATCTTTTCCCATTCATAGCTAACATCAATCATGCTCAGGAGATGTAGGAAGCCTTGTCAAAGTTGTTCACTATTAAGAACATTGGTCAAGTAGCAAGTTTGAAGAATGATCCGAGGAATACAAAGATGACAAAAGAATATATTGTGGCAACTTTCTTTGTGAAGATAGCTAGACTCAGGGATGATATTTTAGCCATCGATGAGATTGTTCGAGACAAAGAATTGGTAATCACTGCTATATTAGGATTGCCACCCTCTTGGGGTGAATTTTCTTCAGGTCTCAACAGTTGGAAGGTAGCTCCTACGTTTGAAGAATTATGGACCACATGTAGTCAAGAAGAATTAAGTATCTCAATGATTTCCAATCCTTTAGGAGTATCAAATTCTTATGTTTCTCATAATAAAGGAAAGAGATGAAAGGGACCAAGGAATAAAGTTGACATGTCCAAGATAGAGTGCTATAATGTCATAAGAAGGTCGCTACAAGAGTGATTGTCCCAAGAATCCAAGGAATAAGAAGAGAGGAAGATATCAAGACAAATTTGTTGAAGGAGACTCAAAGAAATTCAAGTCTAAAGAATCCAAAATTAGGGACTTACACTATTAAGTCATTTTCTTTACATAACTTGTTTTATATATTTTAGAATTTATAGGTTTTTAACATATCTTTGGAAAATACGTTTTTGTGTTACTTTAAGTTTGTAGGTTTCCCTCAAGCTTTTGAGGGAGCTCCTAAAAGATAAGTATCTCATGTATTTTCATTTTTGGGTTCATGTACTCATTTAGTTTTCATTATATTAAATACTAATCACCTTTCTCCCTTTGTTGTCTTGACTAGGAAAACATATGAAAGAAGGAGGATCTCTCAAGAGAAGGTTAGTTAAGATTCAAAGGTATGATTTGAATACATTGATTGAAAGGAGCATTCATTTGATGATCTATTACTAACTTTGTTATGACTAGTTGTATTGAATCTTAGTGATTCTTGTTTGGGTGATTCATCTCTTGATAAAACTACCCACCCCACTCATATTCTTGATTGATTATGTAGAACCATAGATAGGTTCTGGAAGACCCTAAGTGAAGGGTATGCTAATGTGAATGTATGAAATCCTAAGTTACTTATGGTTTTTGTGAAATTTTGGTTGAATTTTTATTGATGATGTCTTGTATGGGATTTTGGTGTGATCTAGAAATCCTAACTTGTTACGGTTGAATGATGAGGTTTGAAATACCTAACATTTGAAGTTTTGGTAATGTTAGGTTTGCTATGTTTCTACATTGAAACCCTAGCACATTAGGATTTGGTGGAATATATTGAAACCTTGTCTCATTAGGGTTTGGAGGAATGTGTGAGCACGACCCTTGAATTGTCTTAGAATTGATTTACTTGGTATGTGTGTGTTGATTGATCAAACCCTATTATTATTGTGTGTCTAACTCTTATTTGATATTGTTATGAAGTTGGGTTTGACTAACATATGATATGAAATATATTTGCATGATAATGAAATGTAGGCATATATAGATATGTCCTTTTGGTTGAAATCCTAGGTTGATCTAGATCAAGATGTATTAATGTGTTGGACATATGCTTATATATGGTTATGAATACCTAGATATGTGTGTTGACCTAGTTATTGATGGTCATAAGTCTTAGGACTTAATGGAAGTCCTTGTTTTAGGATTTAGTGGAAATCCTTGTCTGAGATTCAAGGATGATGATATTTGGAAATCTAGGGTTTTGAAGTTAAATACTAGTAGTGACATTATCTAGTGTGAAATGTAATAATATGAGATCTATGTATGTAATAATTGGTAAGACTATGAAAATGGAATTCTAAGGTTTTGGAATTAAAATTTAGTCAAAATGAAATATTTGTGGTGAGGATTTTAATTATGAGATCTTAGAACTTCCACAATATTCATTTTGAGTTTTCGACTTTTTGAGTCAATACCATGACCCCTCATCAGGAAAAGCCTGTAGAGAAGTGAAATCTCTTAAATACGATGATTTGAGATTTTTGAAGAGATTGTTGAAATTTGGTTTTTTTGGTTGAGTCTGATGATTGCTCGGAAATATAGGGTTTGCAAACTAACCCTACTGATAGTTTGTCATGTTAGTGACTGTTTGATGGTTGATTAAAAATTTAGGGGTTGGAATAACCCTAGTGGAAGCTGGTCAAGTTAATGACTAAGTTGTGATTGCCTTTGATTGATTTTGTTGTATGAAATCTAGGATTTGTATTAATCCCTAGTGTGAATTCTAACATATGTACTTTGAAAGATTGTTAGATGTTTTGTAGATCTATATTTGTGTGAATTGTTTCTAGGGTTTTCTATATGTTGTAGAAAGGTATGTCATACCTTTGAAAGACATATTGAAACCCTATATGTAATTAATGTTGTTATGAAGTAGTCTAGGGTGTATAACTAAGTCCCTAGCAAGATGTTGAAGAGTATATGTCTCTTGTTTGTAATTGAGTTTGGGTATATGATATATATAAAGATGAAATGATTCTTTGTTTGAGATGGCTAACATCATGCTTCTATAGATTTGGTTGTACGTGCTATTTAAGTTGTGCAGGTACACAATCTCCAACTTGGCAAAGATGCTCATTGATATAATAAGCATGATGAGGATGATGATAAGTCTGATGAAATGGGTGGAAGCCATGAAATATTCTCTGATCTCCTTGAGGAAGCATGAATAGAAGATATCTCCCTAAGAGTAAGAGGGAGTCTGGATAAAGAGGTGCTTCTTGATTGAGAGGGAGTGACAAATATGGTTCTCTACTTCACATGTCATGCATTAGACCAGGACTAACAACCGCAAGTTTGAGCGAAGGTCGTGAATAGGAAAAGAAAATTAGAGAATTCATTTTGAAGTGTTGTTGAAAGAAGGAAAGCAGGATCTGATTGAAGAATGAATATCATAGGATATCTTGTTGCATGAGAAGTAGGAAGTAAATCATATGATTGAGGAATCTTCTGTCAAAAGATTCGGTTGATAATCCTACTATGGTAAGTTGAGAAGAAACATTAGTTGTCTGTAAGACCCCAGAGGTTTGTATTTTATTATGTACATGTGAAAGATTATTATTGATTGGGGTTGTGTTTTGTACAGGTGAATATCTCTAAGAATTTGATATCATGTTGGTTACCAATCAGTTTGATTGGGAGAGATTGGACATTCTTGATCTGCTAGATCAAGGAGTGTTGAGGCTTTGTGAGTGAAGAAATTCTTAGGCAGACATGTCGCTAACTCTTTGTGTTGATGTTTGGGTCTCGAAGTTGGAAAGATGGCATTTATCATTGAGCTTTGACACACACCTGGATTTTGGGTTGATGGATAGCAATAAATCCTGATGGTACCTAAAGGGAATGAAATCTTGAGTCCATCTTAGACCCACCTGGATAGATTTCCTTGGTCAAGGATATAGTGCATGGCATTGTAGTGCCTAAATTGTTGAATGACTCATTGGATAGATTTCCCTGGACAATAGTCTAGTCAATGGAATTGCGGTGCCTAAATTTCTTCATGGTTAATATATTTTGATATCTTCCATTGTATATGTACATTATGAATACCTCCCTAGTTAAGAGGGAGTGTTGGAAAAAGTAACTATTTTCGATCTTCAATAATGTACTTAAGTCATCATGTAATGTACTTGACAAAATAATAAAGAAAATTACTATTATTATTATTATTGTGACTTATTAAAGCATGGGTTTCATTCTTGGGTCACCATGTTTTAGGTCAAAGTCCCAATTTAGGACTTCAAGGATTTGTTTTGAGTCTATAGATTATTTTACATTTAAAGAGACCCTTCTTAGGCTTTTGAATCATGTAAAAAGGTTAAGTATTGAATCAAATATGAATTATGGAACCTCCACACCATGTTGGCCTAAGGGAACATAAATTCGTCCTAAGACCCTATTCGACCCCATAAGAAGCCTATAAAAGGAAGTACGTCGAATTCATTTGGAGCAACACTTCTCATCAAGTTCAAATTATCTCTACTGGGCAGAAGTGTGAGGTGGGTAGCTGGAAATGTCTATTGTTGGAAAGCCAAAGTGAATACACTTTTGGGTGAGTCGAAGGAGTCAAGGAAAATCAAAATTTTGGTGGTGGTCTCTCTCTGTTTCGTGATATGGATTGGGAGGTCAAAGTATTCCAAGTTGGACCATTGTCAAAAGTTGTTAGCTGTTGCATGTTGCTACATAGGCGAAGTTGTTGGGAAGAGGTCAATCTTCTAGAGACTTACTTGGTGTGGAGGGAAGGTTTGGTCAAGGTCCATGGTGAAGAGTCTCAAAGAATACTATTGAAAGGAAGAACTACTTTGACTGGGTTTTCCCCTCGGAGGGGGTTTTGCCCTGGCATGTGCCTACATCTTATGTTCATTGTTTTATGTGCCTGCTGCTTTTGGTAATTACTTGATGAACTAAAAAAAGAAGATATAAAGAATCATAATAATAAGAAACATCAAATTAATTATCAATATCAAAAAAATATTTACTACCTTTCTGATTTTTCAACATGGTTTCAGAGATTTGGTGAAGAAAGAAGAAAAAGGCATATCCATTCATAGGCACTATCTCAGGGAAGGAGTCTATTATATTCGAGGAATATGTCTAACTCTATCAAGGTTGATAATAATCTTGAAGGAGCATCTAAATTCATATCCTGGAAGAAGATGATTGACCTAATCCTCCAGAAGAACAAGGTGCTATATTTGGTAAACAGAATGTAAAGAAGCATACAGAAGAAGCCAATGATGCTGATAAAGAAAAATTCGGGGATTTAGAATTGATGGCCATGACTCTGATGGTAGAAGGGATAAAAGACAATCTTGCCTCATTCATATCTAACATCGATCATGCTCAGGAGATGTATGAAGCCTTGTCAAAGTGGTTCACTATTAAGAACATTGGTCAAGTAGCAAGTTTGAAGAATGAGCCAAGGAATACAAAGATGACAAAATATGATACCGTGGAAACCTTCTTTCTGAATATATCTAGACTCAGGGATGATATTTTGCTATCGATGAGATTTTTTCGGACACAGAATTTGTAATCACTACTATATTAGGAGTTCCACCCTCTTGGGGTTCATTTTCTTAAGATCTCAATACTTGGAAGGTAGCTCCCACCTTTGAATAATTATGGACTGCATGTAGTCAAGAAGAATTAAGGATATCAATGGTTTTCCAATCCTGAAGGAGTATCAAATTGTTATGTTTCTCATCATAAAGGAAAGAGATCAAAGGGGCCAAGGAAGAAAGTTGAAATGTCTAAGATAAAGTGTTATCAATGTCATAAGAAAGGTCAATACAAGAGTGATTGTCTTGAAAATCCAAGGAATAAGAAGAGAGGAAGAGACCAAGCCAACTTTGTTGAAGAAGGAGACTAAAAGAAAGTCAAATCTAAAGAATCTGACATTAGGGACTTACACTATTAAGTCATTGTAATTACATAACTTGTTTTATATGTTTTATAATTTGTAGTTTTTTAAGATATCTTTGGAAAATACATTTTTGTATTACTTTAAGTTTGTAGGTTTCCCTCAAGCTTTGGAGGGAGCTCCCAGCAAATCTCAAAGATAAGTATCTCATGTATTTTCAATTTTGGGTTCATGTACTCATTTATTTTTTATTATATTAAATACTAATCACCTTTCTCCCTCTGTTGTCTTGACTAGGAAAACCTCTGAAAGAAGGAGGATCTCTCAAGAGAAGGTTAGTTAAGATTCAAAGGTACACTTTGAATACATTGATTGAAAGGATTATTCATTTGATGATATATTACTAACCTTTTTATTACTAGCTATATTGAATCTTACCGATTCTTGTTTGGGTGATTCATCTCTTGATAAAACTACCCACCCCACTCATATTCTTAATTGACTATGAAGAACCCTAGATGGGTTTTGGAAAACCCTAACCGAAGGGTATGGTAATTTGAATGCATGAAATCCTAAGTTTCTTAGGGATATTGTGAAATTATAGTTGAAGTTTTATTGATGATGTCTTGTTTGGGATTTTGGTGTGATCTAGAAATACTAACTTGTTAGGGTTTAATGACGAGGTCTAAAATCTCAAACCTTTGAAGTTTTGGTAATTTTTGGTTTACTATGTTTATACATTGAAACCCTAGCACATTAGGGTTTAGTGGAATATATTGGAACAATAGATCATTAGGATTTGGAGGAATGTGTGAGAACAAACCTTACATTGTCTTAGAATTGATTTACTTGGTATGTGTGTGTTACCTGATCAAAACCTAGTATGATTGTGTTTCTAACTCTTATTTGATATTTTTATGAAGTTGGGTTTGACTAACACATGATATGAAATATATTTGCATGATAATGAAATCTACGCATATATAGATATGTACTTTTGGTTGAAATCCAAGGTTTATCTAGGTCAAGATGTATTAATGTGTTGGACATATGCTTATATATGGTTATGACTTCATAGATATGTGTGTTGACCTTGATATTGATGGTAATAAGCCTTAGGACTTAATGGAAGTCCTTATTTTAGGATTTAATGGAAATACTTGTGTGAGATTCTAGGACGATGATATTTGGAAATCTAGGGTTTTGCAGTTAAATCCTCGTAGTGACATTATCTAGTGTAAAATGTAACAGTCTTGTTGTAGCTCTTTTATTTTTGATAAGTTAGCCATTAGTTGAAAAAATTAAAATGAAATAGAAAAATGATAAGTTAGGATATGGACCAAAAGCAAAATTGAAAATAAAAATGTTAGGATTTATTATTATTTCAGGTCCATTTCATAAAACATTATAGGGTAGTTGTTCTAAAAAAGGAAGGCAAATGATAAAATGTTAGATAGGTAATAAAAGAAAATATTTTCTTTAGAAAATAAAAATTAAGGCTGCTAGTTCAAACACGCTTTTAAAATTTTTCGTTTATTTTAAAAACAATGCTTAAATTCCTTAATCAGGGTTTAATTATTGTTTAAAACTTGATCGCTTTGCAAATAGTCATAACATATGATTTTTTCGTATGGACACAAGCGACAAAACGTCAATTCAACACCAAATAACTGTCGGGCACTTTTCAACGGATACGATTCACATCGCCCAGATCAACGGTGGAGGAAGCTTTTCAGCCCCCCTTCAGTTGCTTGCTGTTAACGCAAGGGGGTCCAAAAACCATAAACCATCTCATCCCCCGGAAATCCCACCAGCGGTTTTGATCTGGTAATCACCCTATGAGTGATCTCAGTTACTAATTATTAAATGGAGGTATTACAGACTCATGTGCTGGTGTGTGTCTAGGTTATTTAAGCAACAGATCGATCAGATTGCAAATACATAGATGCTTGAAATGGAAGACAATAGAGAAATACAATAAGCAAACATAAGAACACAAGAAATTGATAAGGACTTCACCCTATCCTCCAGAGCTACATCTCCAGTCTAGCTTTCAGTGATGGCCTTCTTTTATTGTGTCTTAAAGCAGAGAATTACGAAGAAGGACCTCAATATGAGTCTCATGTTACAGGATAGCTTGGCAGGTTGGTTCTTGGATTTCCCAAGCCACTAGAGTACATAGACTCTCGGCCTTACCAGCTTTCTGACCTCTTGGGTCTATAACGGAAGGAGCCCAATGTGGTGCTTGGTCCTGGCAGATCCCCTTCAGGGATGGATCGAATTTCTCAAGCCCTCTGGTGCTCGATGATGCCTTTGGTCAGCTCGGCCCTCTGTCTTCTTATTGCTTTTTGCTCTATCTCTATCTGCTTTCTCTGTTCTTCCGTGTGTGTGGGTGTGTTCCTTCTACTGGTCTGTGCATGGCTTTAAAGCCACTCGAGCTCATGGTTGTTCAATTCCTCTTCCAACTCCATTGGATCACTTGCTACAACTTCGCTTGGAGTTCCCTATCTCGGCGTCATCATCAGACTCACAGGGAGCGGCCACTTGTCCTCCTGCGAACTGCGCCAGCTTCCTTCGTTGGTTCGTTTTTTCATTTACGTTATGGAGTGAGTCATCTGCCACCTTGGTGGTCAAAGCGGACCTCAAGTTCTTCTAAATCACAACTTAATCCCTCATTAAATCTGGTTTTCCCATCGGGTGCGATCTCAGCCATTAGATCTAGAGCCCCTAGATCTGACACCATTCGATCATTTCGTGTGGTTTACTTGCTCAACCGTTAGCGCGAAATGAGCAACGGCTTTCTCTCTTCTCTGTTTGCCACACGTCGGGTGCTCAGTGGAATCACTCCGTTTTCACCAAAACTGCTTACCACTCGAGGGTACCCCTGATCAATACCGCTGGTTTTGGAGCGGGTCCTACCTTTTCCTTTAGCCTTTCTCCCCTCGGTCTTCCTGGCTCTCATGCGACTGAGTTCTCGGGGCCTCTCCATTTCAAGGGTTTTCGCCCAGTGATGCGCGATTAGCACTAAGCGCGCATAAAAAAACTCCCTTTGTTTCCCGATTTTGGCTTCCCATGGGCTAATTTCACCTCCTGCGCAGTCTCCATGGGCCTCGGCTAGCGCGCTTTGACTGAGGTCCTTGTCATTCCAAGTTGGCTAACAACTGCCATTGGTTTAGAGGTGTCCTTGATCACTGCTCTTAATTCTTTGAAGTCTGTCCCGACCTGGTACAACCATGGTTCTTTTGATTATTCATTATGGATCCAATTCGGCTCACGATCTTCCCACTGAAAAGCTTTTGGACCACAAAAAGTTGGTTTTCTTTCAAGCATCGACTAAGTGAGGGTACTTTTGCCTCACTTGCCCAATCCCAATCCACTTTCAACAGCTCGACTTCTAACCCTTGAGTCCAATTCTGAGGTACTCAAAATTTCCTCTACGCGTTGTCCTCACCTTCCTATCCAAGACTGCGCCTTCCAGCAATTCATTCAGATATTCAGGTAGCAGGTCATCAATAGAAGGCAATTGACTTTGCTCTTCAGGATCCTCAATCATTGAAGGTTCAAACAATCTCAAGCAATCTGCATTTACGACTGAGTAGATGTGCATGTAAGCTGGTAGATCAAGGCAAATATCATTTACACAAATATTCTAAAGTATTCTAAAAGGTCCATACCTGATAGGTTTTAGCTTTTTACCTTCACCTTGCATCATGTCCTTGCTGATATACAACCAGACTTGGTCATCAACTTGGAAACTATGCTCCACCCGATGCTTGTCATTCCTTGCCTTGTATTTGTCTTGGCTCCTTTCCAGCTCTTCCTGTACTGCCTGGTGGATCTCCTGGATCTGTTCAATGAAACTAGTTGCCTTGTACACATCATTGTGTCCATCAATGGTGGTATCTTTACCAAAGACAAAATCCAAAGGAGACCTTGGTGTGAAACCAAAATAGGTTTCAAAAGGAGACCTCTATGTAGAAGAATGTTTTGCTCTGTTGTAAGCATGTTGCACATAACACAAGTGTTCATCCTAAAGCTTAGGATGTTTGCTGCAATATCCTCTGAGTAGCTAGATCACTGTCCTATTAACTACTTCTGTCTGGCCATTGATTTATGGATGAAAAGTCGTGCTTTTCTTCAGTTGGTTGTCCATCAGCTCCCACAGACTTGACCAAAACTTCCCCACAAATCAGGTGTATCGATTAGATACAATAGAAGTGGGTAACCCAAAATGAACCCATACATGTTCAAAGAATAGTTTTGCAGTTTGTTCAGCTGTAATCTACTTATTACAAGGTATCAAAATGCACATTTTGCTAAACCTATCCACAATCACATATAGATAATCATGACCTTTTCTAGACTTAGGTAGTCCCCCAACAAGATCCATGGAAACACTTTCCCAAGGGTGAGAAGGAACTGGTAATGGAGTGTACAAGCCTAGTTTTCTATTGCTGGACTTGCTTTTAGCACATATAGTACACCCTCTTACATATCTAGAAACTGTCTCACTCATTTTTTGCCAATAACAAAATCTTTGTAGCTGTGCAGCTATTTTACTTACCCCAATGTGACCTGATATCATAGAAGTGTGTGCCTCTCTGATTATGTTTACTCTCTCTGTTTGTGGAATGCAGAGTTTCCCACAATGATATAAGAGTCGGTCCTTCACATGATAATCCAATTCTTCTACCCTTTTGCCTTGACTCAAAGTTGCATATACATATTTAAAGTCTATATCTTGAACATATTGTTCAATGTAGCTTTCATGTAGTACAAAATTATTCTTAAGTATAGTAGATGCATTTATAATGGGTCTAGATAACATGTCTGCAACTTTGTTATGTATTCCATTTTTATATCTAATGACTAAATGAAACTGTTGTAGAAAACCCATCCATCTATAGTGCCTTGATTGCTGCAATTTAGTTTGGGAGTTTAGATATTGAAGTGGTTGATGATCAGTATGTATTACTGTCTCTTTGCCCATTAAGTAATGTTTCCACTTTTTCACACTCTAAACTAATGCATACAATTCTTTATCATATGTAGGATAGTTAACTACTGCAGAATTAAAAGTCTCGGAATGATAACATATGGGCTTACCGTGTTGTGTCAACACTGCTCCCATGGCATAGTCACTGGCATTTGTTTGGATCTCAAATGGTCTTTGTAGATCAGGCAGTGCTAATACAATTGTTGTACTAATCGTTTCCTTCAAGGTGTCGAAGGCTTTCTAATGTTTTCCTCCCCACTGAAACACCTTGTTCAATCCTGTTAAAGCATGTAAGGGAGCTACAATTGAGGAAAAGTTAGAGATGAACTTCCTCCAATATTGTGTTGCTCCTAAGAAGCTTCTCACTTCTATAGCAGACTTGGGTTTAGGGCAGTTTACAATGACTGCCACTTTAGAGGGATCTATTTTCAATTCACCACCCCCTACTATATGACCCAAATAATCTAGAGATGTTTTTCCAAATTCACATCTGGAGAGTTTAACATAAATTTTTTCTCTTTTCAAAACATCTAATGTCTACTTAACATGCTTTAAGTGTTCCTCCCACATTTGAATAAAAATCATAATGTCATCCAGATACACAATAACAAAATCATCAAGAAAAGGTTTGAGTACATCATTCATTAATCTCATGAAAGTAGCAGGGGCATTGGTTAAGCCAAAAGGCATAACCAACCACTCATACAATCCCTGCTTTGTTTTGAAAAGGCATGTCTTCCATGCATC
>APFE030220828.1:161241-174126 GCA_000404065.3 Pinus taeda
GATATCTTATTCAAATCTCGTAGTCTATGCAACATTCTCCAGAGCCATCTTTCTTCCTTCACCAAAAACGATTGGTGACCCACATGGTGATGTGCTAGGCCTGATGAACCCCTTCTCGAGCAACTCCTGCACTTGCTTCTTGATTTCAGCATTCTCTAAAGCAGACAACCTATACATTCCAATGTTAGGCAATGGAACATCTTGCTACAAAATAATATCATATACTATTTCCTTTTTGGGTGGCTGACCCTTAGGTTCTTGAAACAGAACATCATACTCTAAAACAATCTTTTCTATATCAGCTTGTTGCTTAGCATTACAACCCTCAAATAAGTTGGTTTTATCAGGTTTCTTTTCCTTTACAACCATTAGTAAGAATTGTTTACATGAATTTATAATTCTTTTCATCTGCCCTAAGTTTATGAGAGTATAATTATTCTTGAGCTTATGAGCTCTTACAAAGTATTTGATTCCATCTTTAACAAGTAGATACTTGTTCTCAGCTCTATAGAAAATGGCTTTTCTATCATACAAGTAAGGACTCCCTAAAAAAATTCCACATATATCCAAAGGAATTATGTCTAACTCAACCTCATCTACAAATGCTGACCCAAAAGAAAACTTGATTTTGCACTGTCTAGTCACTTGCAGTTATGCTTTATTATTCAACCATCCTAATGGGTATGGTTTCTTGTGAGGTGTACTTGCTAATCCCAATTTCTTTACAAGTGCTTCAGAAATCAAATTTACTTGTGAGCCACTATCAAACAGAGAATCAATATTTTGATGTTTGGAAACAACTCGAATATGGAAAATCTCATGTCTTTTTCTCTCATGTTCTTCATCAATAATAGGTTGATCAGAAGTACTAGTCGATGCTTTAGAACTCTTACGTTTTATACCTGTGGCTGCAATGATTGTTTCATCTCCTGAGTCTGACCCAAAATCTTTCTGAATAGCTGCAGCAGTCTTCTTCTTCTTCTTTCCCTCGGACTTCTTAGGTCTCATCTTTGGGTGCAGAATCCAACAGTGCTCATCGTCATGCCCATCCTTTTTACAGTGAGTGCATGAAGCTTTGCTTTTCTGTGCAGCGTTAGCCTTCCTTGCTTTCCACTTCTGCTTTCTTTTCTCCTTGCTCTTGCTTGAAGTGGGTTGGGATGGTTCCATAACTTCTAGATTTCCATTCTTTCCTCTAGCCTCTAGATGAGTAGCTTGTACAAATACCTCATCTATACTAGTGGGATTAAAAATGAGGATGGTGTGCCTCATGTAGTTTTGTAGACCACTAATGTACTTAAAAAGAGTCTCTATTGAGTCTAATGAGATCCCTAGAATCAATGCTCTCTTTCTAAATTCTTGAGTGTACCCTTGCACACTTTTCCCTTTCAACTGCCAAAGAGTTTGCCAACTCATCATGGCTTGTTGCATGTAGGGAAATGGATAGAATTGCTTCTTAATGGAAGAAACAAACTCACTCCTGAAAGAGATAGGCTTGCCACATCTTTTCATGTCAACTTGGGTTCTTCCTTCCCACCAAACCAAGGCAGTGCCTCCTAGGCATAGGCTTGCCAGCTAAATTTTTCTCTTGTCTGAGTCAATTTTTTGCACTCTGCAATACACATCAATTTGTCTAATCCAATTGTCCAACTTTTCAGCATTTAGCTCTCCATCATATATGGGCAAATTGAATTTAACATCCAGCTTGATCAAAGATGCTTTCTTATTATGTACAGGGCTATTAGGAGGTATGAGAAATTTTTCCTCTTTCCCTTTTCCTTTTGAGTGGTCATGGGAATGAGATTCATCTTCTTCTTTATCTTGTTTATAGCCTGATGAACCTTCATCGTTGTGCTTCCTAAAGTCCCTATACATTGATTCTACCATAGACTTTATGGCTAGGAAACTCTCTATGAATTGATGGTTTGACCCCACAGAACCTTCCGCTGACATGGTCTTCTGAGGATAGACTCTCCCAATCTCAGGATTAGTTTTGACCAACTCTCCTTCTCCTAATCTGAGCTTTGATCTAGTGAGCATTCAATAGCTAAACCAACACAAGCTTATCTAACCTTACAGCCTAAAGCTCTGACACCACTTGATCTGATAATCACCCTATGAGTGATCTCAGTTACTAATTATTAAATGGAGGTATTACAGACTCATGTGCTGGTGTGTGTCTTGGTTATTTAAGAAACAGATAGATCAGATTGCAAATACATAGACACTTGAAATGGAAGACAACAGAGAAATACAGTAAGCAAACATAAGAACACAAGAAATTAATAAGGAGTTCACCCTATCCTCCAAGGCTACATCTCTGGTCCAGCTTTCAGTGTTGGCCTTCTTTTATTGTGTCTTAAAGCAAATAATTACAAAGAAGGAGCTCAATATGAGTCTCCTGTTACAGGATAGCTTGGTAGGGTGGTTCTTGGATTTCCCAAGCCACTAGAGTACACAGAATCTTGGCCTTACCAACTTTCTGACCTCTCGGGTCTATAATGAAAGGAGCCCAATGTGGTGCTCGGTCCTGGTAGATCCCCTTCAGGGATGGCTCGAATTTCTCAAGCCCTCTAGTGCTCAATGCTGCCTTTGGTCAGCTAGGCCCTCTATCTTCCTACTACTTTTTGCTCTATCTCTATCTTCTTTCTCTGTTCTTCTACGTGTGTGTGTGTGTGTGTGTTCCTTCTGCTGGTCTGTGCATGGCTTTAAAGCCACTCGAGCTCATGGCTATTCGATTCCTCTTCCAATTCCGTCAGATCGCCTGCTACAGCTTCGCTTGGAGTTCCCTGTCTTGGCGTCATCATCAGACTCACAGGGAGCGACCACTTGTCCTCCTGCGAACTGCGCCAGCGTGCTTTGTTAGTTCGTTTCTTCAGTTACATTATGGAATGAGTCATCTGCCACCTTAGCAGTCAAAGCGAACCTCAAGTTCTTCTAAATCGCAACTTAATCCCTTGTTAAATCCAGTCTTCCCACTGGGCACGATCTCAGCCGTTAGATCTAGAGCCCCTAGATCCGACGCCATTTGCTTGTTTCACGTGGTTGACTTTCTCGACCGTTAGTACGCAATGAAAAACGGTTTTCTCTCTTCTCTGTTTTCCACGCATCGGATGCTGAGTGGAATCACTCTGTTTTTGCCAAAACTGCTTACCACCCGAGGGTGCCCTCAATCAATACTGTCGGTTTTGGAGCGGGTCCCACCTTTGCCTCTAGCCTTTCTCCCCATGGTCTTCCCGGCTCTCATGAGACTGAGTGCTCAGGGCCTCTCCATTTCGAGGGTTTTCACCCAGCAATGCGTGATTAGCGCTAAGCACTAATCGCGCATCAAAAACTCCCTCCATTTCCTGATTCGGGCTTTCTAGGGGCTAATTTCGCCTCCTGCGTAGTCTCCATGGGCCTCGGTTAGCACGCTTTGACCGAGGTCCTCGTCGTTCCACACTGGCTGCTAACTACCGCTAGTTTAGAGGTGTCTTTGATCACTGCTCTTAAATTCTTTGAAGTCTATCCCGACCTGGTATAACCATGGTTCTTTTGATTATTCGTTATGGATCCAATTCAGATTAGGTTTCCTCTTTTCCAACCGTTGACCTCGTTACTGCTCGATATCATCCACCTATTATCTCTCACCCATTCATAACCCACCACAACATTAATCCATTATCTCTCACCCATTCACAAATTGCCACATCTCAAAGCCATTGGGCCATATGCTCCTATGTTGTTGCCAACCTTAATTAACCATTCACCCTCCCGTTAGACATTAATCTTGCTCCTCTCCAATAAAATTCCTACAATTAGATTTAAACTGAAAATTAAGGCCCATTTCGCTTATAAATATCCCATGGTTGTACTCTTTACCACCTTTTTTGCTTCCATATAATCACAAAAAGTTTTATTTTCTTTGTGTATATCTTCCCCTGTCATTCGTCTTTCAGCTAAAACAGTTCCTGAATTCCCCCCCTTGCAGCAAGATGGCTCCCAAATTTAAATCACAGAAAACTATCGAAGAAGGGAACCCATATACAACCTTGCTTGACTTTGATCACCTCCCCCTTGTGGACTCCCCGTTCAAATTCACTAACTATGAATGTGAATTCAATTTCCACGATTTGCATTTATGGTTAAAAAAAAATACGTAGATAAAGAAGATCCCATTCGTTTTTGGGAAACACGTTTTCCTTTGTACTCCATTCCCAAGACTCATGACTTCCCTGATTTGATCACTTGGTGTCAAGCCAGGTATGATCCTGTGCAAAGAACACTAATGACTCGGGATGTAAAAATCTTGATCACCATTACTGCTCAGAGTATAAACCAAATGCTAATGATATGTTCATCTAACTCCCTCAGCCATTTCTCACTAGCAGCTTTCATGGACCTTTATAATAAACTCACCTTCCCACAGAGAGCCCTTATTTTTGAACCTTTTCTACCAGAATATGTTGAATTACCCAAGAAAAACCCACCCTATTCATCTTCTATGTTCCCTGAAGCCACTAGACATATCATCTCCTTGCTATCATATCTCCTAGGCTATGAAAATGATCAACTTGTTGATGAATCCATCCTTGGATTCTTTTCCATTTTCAGCAAATAATATCAACCTGTTTTCATGTATAATTATAGCCAATATTTGGCTGATAATATACATGAAAAATTTATGAATTTCACCACACAAGGAGTGTTCAGATATAACTCAGTCATAATACATTTGATTTTGTTTCAACAGGGAGATTCATTGCACATTCAACTTAACAGGCAAGATGAGCAGGGAGTGAATCAATCAGTGATTCACTGGACAGAGTTAGTGAAAGAAGAATCATGAAAGTTTACATTTTGTCAGTTCATCGATTCTTTTGTACATCCAGTTCTTCAATTACTCAATAGTCAGACAGAGCCCAAAATTGGAGAAGATATTAAGAAGACATTCCACTTATCAGAACAGACCAAAAATGGTGACTGGTATCTATACCAGAACTACATTGAAATTAGAATATATGGCAGTGAGTTAGCTCCATACAAACTTCCTAAGTATGTGCCAATGAGGATATTCTCAGTGGAATACATTAGGCAGATGATAAATATGGATGAAGTCCATTTTTTCTCAGGTAAGAAAAAGTCACAGTTCAAACTCAAGGCCAAGGTAGGAACATTCATTTGTAATACTAGGTCTGCAGGTATAAAGGAAAACAAATTATTGAAGAGCATGAATCTTCAGCCAAGATTCACTTGGTCTTATCATCCTTTTGGGATCATTTCAGCCCTTAGAGTTTAGTTGAAGGCAACACCTCACAATCATACTCTCAGGCTAGAATTGGAGAAGTTTATGAACTAGGAGTAGTGGTCTGAAGGGACTCACTTAGAAGCAGATGAACAAGTTATAATCACTCCACATTTAAATAGTCCAGTCACTCAAAGTACTCAACACAAAAGAGCCAGAGAGGAAACTCGGTCAGCTATAGAATCAGTTAAAGAGTACTATATACTACAAAAGAAATTGAACACCAGATTGTTGGAAATAATACTGAGAGGGGGGTGAATCAGTATTATCAGATATAACAATTTTATTTTCCAAATAGATTTATATATGCTACTTCAGTGAAGTAAACTAGTGTGTACACGCGACTGTACTTAAAGCAACCAACGTATATGAAAATAACTTTTTATTTAGATAGTTTATCATGTACTGAGCTTAAACTAGTATATCAGAGATTTATTAGACAGTGCAATAAAAGAAGAATAAAGAATCACACATAAGAAACACACATGAACACCAAGATATAAGGTGGAAACCCAATGCAGGTAAAAACCACTTGCTGCTATCGTCTCTGTCTTCTTTTAATAATAAGAAAATATGTTTATAATCTTGTACTAGTGTAGACTCATACCAGTACGTAGGCACTCACCTACAGAAGGCTACAACCTTCTCTCATTCTCTAGCTACTACTGGAAGGGAGCTACAACCCCCTAGCTCTTGTACTAGCCAATATGTTTACTAGTACGTAGGTGCCAGCCTACAGAAAAAACCACTCTTCCACCAAGGACCACGTTTCATGAATTTTCAGATTGCATACTCCTAGAACACAACACCACAATCTGAAGGCCACTTTTCATTCAATTTTCATACTGGACCCATCAACAACATTGAAACTCAGAAAATCATAACTGCAATACAACCATGAAATACATCTGGATCAACCAATCACTGAAACTCAATCATCACTTTCTAAATCAACCATAACTGATTAATCAATCACTTGACAACCCATCATCACTGTAGAAAATCACAATCAATCAATCTAATCATTCAGAACAATGTCACCAGAATACAGTCACCAAAACCCAAAGCAGAACCCATAACTCTGCAACAGCAAACATAAACAATTGAAACTTTAAACATCATACTTCATAAGGTATACACTACTTCCATGTGTCGAACCAGCGTGTATACACACTTTTACCAAAAGGAACCAACGTACAGATCTGTAAAATTAAATTTATGATGTATATGCTACTTTGATATGCTAAACCAACATGTATATGCTCTTTCACTAAAGCAAACCTGCATACAGATCTGTAAATGCTAACTTAAAACATCACAACTATTCTAGACTTCAGTCATACCCAGAACATCACATTTACAGAACAAAAGATGCGTCAGTATTCAGATATAGACTATTCAAGATCAAACCACCTAATGATAATGCTTTTAAGCCTTTATGATCCCAGTCCATCAACCTTCATCTGCCATATAGGTGCATCCTTAGATCAGATCAATAAAACCATCAGAAGCTCATTAACCTGCATATATGATCCAACACTTCATAAGATATTCAAATCCTTGCACACCCTTGGCCTAATGATCTTCTCCTCCTTATATAGTTTTAGGCCTTTCTCAATACCATGGACCAAAACTACATAGGACCAAATACCTTGAACCAATTACCTTGGGTCAAATACCTTGGACCAAAAAACTTTTGGTTTTCCAAGATATACACGCTTTTCCTTCTGTGAACGTGCGTGTGTACGTATACGCTCCTTTTGTTTAGTAAACATGCATGTATACGCAGCTTGGACAAGGTGAACCTGCATATACCTTTCTTTCTTCATTCTTTGGAGTCTGATCTGTAATTCATTGTTGTTGACCTGCTACACTATGTATTGAAAAATGTGCAACAAGAAATGTTAAATTTAGAATGTGCTAAAAATAGACCTACTAAAAATAGCATGGCTAAAAGTAGTAGTTTTGCCAGTGAGGTCATTGGCCACATTGGGTGAGAGGTGAACTTTCTAAAAATAGAAAGTTTTAAAAATAACTTTTTTGGGTCCCTCCCTATTTGTAGTAGTCCCTAGTCTATCTATAGGAAGTAAAATTAATTTTGGTCTTAACAGCAGTTGGAAATATTAATTAATTAATTCAGTTGAGTTAATTAGTTAAGGAAATTCGAATTTGAAGTCTTTGTGAGCATGCACATGATTTGCCCCACTGATTGAGGAATTTATCCTTACTTTCCTCCACTGATGAGGGAATAAGTATGAGTTCTATTATGAGAGAAGTTGACTTAGTTCTAACTAGTCAAGTCAAATTAGATTATTTTAACAAGTTGTTAAAATAATAAAATATAGTTGGTTAATGCTTTCATGCATGCGACAACTATTATTTTAGATAATTGAGGTTTCACTCATGGATAACTGTTGCATGTCAATTCTGTCAGAGACCCAAGTGAGATCAGATTTGGGACAGTGTACTATCAGATGCTTGGATATTTCTAGTATGTATTCCTTGCATGGAGAAGGATCTATAATAAGAGATTGGAGGTATTGTGGCCCATATATTGAGGCCTAGGTAGTCCATGATTTTTATCTTCTGATTGAAGATCATCAGAGTACAGAGAGGGCAGGATAACTATTGAGCTGATTCTTTTTTTTATGTTGAAGAGGATTTCCACTTGATTGATAATACAATGTTGGGCTTTTAAGCTAGTGCTTACCTCAGTGATATATTTTGTGTAATATGTGATTGATTTCTCCTGATCAATTATGCATGTTTCTACTTGATGTTGCTCATGAATTTGATTATGCTTTCACTTAATGTTTTGTAGAAGTAGAACAAGTATTATGCTTTAGGACATTGCTTATATCGGTTTTTTCTACAGGTGAAATTTCTACATGGTATCAAAGCTATCTAATTTGTAGAATAATTCTACATGGTATCAGAGCTAGTTGATGTGTAGAAAAATTCTATGAAAATTCTACATGGTATCAGAGCACAAGTGATCAAGGAAGAATAATATACTGAGAAGAGATTTCAAAGTTTTGAGTTTTGGGCCCAGAGTTTGCAGAGAAGATTTGAAAATTTCTGCATAAAAATTTCATAAATAAATAGCAGATTTAGCTTCCTTGCAGAAAAATACCCAAAATCAAAAAAACAAATCGGTTGAATCAGAGTTCGAATGAGGGAGATATTGCTGATTTAAAATCAACTCTTTTTCTAGAAAATTTCATGATGACGGGAAAGTGGAAATAGATTGGTGTGCTAGCGAAGAACCTGTATGCATTTGAGGTACAAGATGCATTCAAAGCCTTGAGGAGCAAGGCAAAGGTTAGATACTTGGTGGTTTAGAGGGAGAGTAAACTACCTCTCAACATGCAGTGCTAGAAAAAGTCTTAGACGATTATGGAGGAGCCACGATTGGTGCAGCAGCTTCAAGAGGTTCTGGAGCAGCAACAACAGGGGAAGCTGAGTGGAGATTGAGTAGAGACATCTACTCATGCAGAGACCTCCATTAGGGGGGAACTTCAAGCCAGGTGGGCTGAGGAATGACATGTATGATCCAGGTGGATGTTGGTGGCCACCCACCTATCCCATCTGGACCCTCGCAACTGTCTCTTTCAGTTTTTCAGTTTCCTTAATTGTAGCACAACTTACTATTTTTAGCAGTTTTTCGGGTCCTGAACTTCCGGAGCCATTTTGAGGCCCTAAACGACGTTTTTTGGGGAATCCGAGGGCAACATGGGTCCATTGAATGGACCAATGTTGCCCGTTCCAACAATGATAGTGCTCAAATAGATCTTTCTAATGAGCTATTGTATGTCTCAAACGGAGATCATATGCTAAAGTTACGACCCGGGGAAGTTGATGTACCAACTTATCCCTAAACGGGGCCCACAGTTTGGCGTTTCATCTCCTAGGGTTAGGTTTTGGAATGTGAAGGGTTTTCCATTGTTTCTCAACAATAAATAAGCCTTCGAGCCTCATTGTAACACAGTTTTTGGGAACAGTTCAGAGGCATGTAGCCGCACATCTCTTCTCAGAGATAAGCTACCATCGCCCTAGCTGGTTTATTTCCAATTCTGGTTGTAAGCATATTTTGGTATTTTACATTAATGAAATGAAGCATTATTTCTGCTACATCGTTATATATATGGTTATCTCTGTATTTTATTGCGTTCCTGTTTAAATCCGGATCAATGTAGCCATACCTCTAGGTAGGAGGTGGGGCGATATAGAGTGATCATCCCAAGGAGGAGGGGCAGGATCCTCGAGTTACCCAACCTCTTGGATGAGACCTTGCTACGGGAGCCCCAATGTGGAGTAGTAGGAACTGACTGATTGGGTAGAGACAAATGCGGATAGAGCGGCAGAGAGAGCGACAATGCAGGGAATCCCAAGACAATGCATAGCTAGCATGCTATAGCAATGCGAGAGGCACAAGTGTTTTTCACAATGCTAGGTGGCACAGAGAGGTGTGCAATGGTGCGAGATGCATGGAGATGTTGCAGTAGCATAGGTGTCAGAGAGGGAGCACTTGTCAGCAGCAGGTAGAGCTTCAGCATCAGAGTATGTTCCAAGCCCAACATAGTGGTCAGTTGGGAGTGTTTTTGTTCCAAGTGTTGTTGGAGCAAGTGGACTGGGTAGATGTGTTGCATGCAGAATATTCTAGAGTTACAGGATCAGGTTCGAGAGAAAACCTTTCTTGTTGAGAGGGAGAGTTGAAAAATGTGCAACAAGAAATGTTAAATTTAGAATGTGCTAAAAATAGACCTGCTAAAAATGGAATGTCTAAAAATAACAGTTTGGCCACTGAGGTCATTGGCCACATTTGGTGATAGGTGAAACTGCTAAAAATAGAAATTTCTAAAAATAGCATTTCTCGGTCCCTTCCTATTTATAGCAGTCCCTAGTCTATCGATAGGAAGTAAAATTAATTTTGGTCTTAACAGCAATTGGAAATATTAATTAATTAATTTAGTTGAGTTAATTAGTTAAGGAAATTCGAATTTGAAGTCTTTGTGAGCATGCATATGAGTTGTCCCACTGATTGAGGGAATAAGTATGAGTTCTATAATGAGAGAAGTTGACTTAGTTCTAACTAGTCAAGAAAAGTTAGATTATTTTAACAAGTTGTTAAAATAATAAAACATAGTTGGTTAATTCTTGCATGCATGTGACAACTATTATTTTAGATAACTGAGGTTTCACTCATGGATAACTGTTGCATGTCAATTCTGTCAGAGACCCAGTTGAGATCAGATGTGGGATAGTGTACTATCAGATGCTTAGATATTTCTAGTAAGTATTCCTTGTATGGAGAAGGATCTATTATAGGAGATTGGAGGACTTGTGGCCTATATATTGAGGCCTAGGTAGTCCATGATTTTTATCTTCTGATTTAAGATCATCAGAGTACAAAGAGAGAAAGATAGCTATTGAGATGATTCTTTTTGTATGTTGAAGAGGATTTCCACTTGACTGATAATACAGTGTTGGGATTTTAGGCTGGTGCTTTCCCCCGTGATATATTCTATGTTATGTGTGATTGATTTCTCTTGATCAGTTATGCATGTTTATATTTGATGTTGCTCATGAATTCGATAATGCTTCTACTTAATGTTTTGTAGAAGTATAAAAAGTATTATGCTTTAGGACATTGCATATATTAGTTTGTTCTACAGGTGAAATTTCTACATGGTATCAGAACTATCTGATTTGTAGAATAATTCTACATGGTATCAGAGTTAGCTGATGTGGAAAAAAATTCTAAGAAAATTATACACTGTGATCTTTCATCTAAGTGAGTTGCATCAAGGACAACACCTGTATCATAATTCCAACAATCTCCCCCTTTGGACATGATGGCAACAACAACACCAAGTCACTCTCCCCCTTTGACATCAAGGGCAAAGGGTGGACCAAAATATTTTCTCCCTTTGACATACATTATCTTGTTCATGCTCCCCTTGAGTACGTGCTGAATTCCCTGATTGAGCTCCCATTTTGTATATGCTGAGATGCACTGAAACCATCCATGCTCCCTCTGAGCACACACAAAGTCTACAAAAATATTTTCTAAAAGAATAACATGACTCTATAACTCAACTATGTGAGGATTACCTTCCTATCACCAATGACTCATACATACATCCATCTCCCAACCAAGTGGGGATATACCAAATTTGACTCGTCCACCCAACCAAGTGGAGATATACTAATTATTTATGCATGACAAAAACAATAAATATTGCATCATCCATCCCATGTAAAGTGGAGATACAAATTACATCATTTGTCCAAGAGGACTCATTCAAATGCATGAGAAGACATATCACACCCTAGACTTTTACATGACTTAAGAAACAAATGGTATAAATATCTGAAGCCATAGCTGGACTCAACAACCATAATTCCAAAAATGCTGAATGTACGTGAAGGCTAATGCTCCCCCTGAACCTGTGCTACGTGTGCATTGCTAACAGGTAAATGATCAAGGCATCTTTGTCAGTCAAATAAAAAACTTAATGAACAAATCATATTGATATACATTAATCATCAATATCAGTTAGAGCACCCTTAGCAGAGCCTGCCCCACTATTTTTCTTGTTTGAAAAACATATATGTGCCTTGACCCACAGAAACCCGCATGTGTACGTGACTATACTTCATGAAACACACATATAATAACCTTTCTCTGAAAAAATGGATTTAACAACAGGATGATGCAGCAACTACTCCCAACTTTTGTCTAAGATATTCAAATGCTTCTCTCGGTAGTGGTTTAGTGAATATATCGGCAACCTATTCTTTGGAGGGATCATACTCCAATTTGACCTTTTGTTCAAGCACTCGTTCACGTAGAAAATGGTATTTGATGGGTATGTGCTTCGTCTTGGAGCGCATGACTTGATTCTTTGAAATACTGATGGCACTTGTATTATCACATAGAATGGAGATGGGTGGAGTACATGTGATATGAATGTCTTTCAAGGTTTGCATCATCCAAAGAAGTTGTGTGCAGCAAGATGCAGCAACCACATACTTTGCTTCAGCTGTAGATAACACAATTGAACTTTGTTTCTTGCTGAACCAAGACACTAACCTGGAACCCATATAGAATGCACCATCACTAGTGTTTTTTCTGTCATCAACATTTCTTGCCCAATCTACATCTGTGTATGCATGAAGAGTAAGATTTGTATCTCTAGGATACCATAAACCAAATTTATAAGTTCCTTGAAGATATTTGAAAATTATTTTGACTGCTTGAAGGTGTGATTCCTTTGGATTTTCTTGGAATCTTCCAACTATTCCTACTGCATGCATGATGTCAGGTTAGGTACCTGTTAGATAAAGCGGATTGCCAATCATGGATCTGTAAGTTGGTTGATGTACTGTTGCTGATTCATCATTTGAGTTGAGATTGCATCCTGTTACCATTGGGGTACATACAAGTTTAGAATCTTCCATGCCATACCTTTTCAAGACCTGTTTGAGATATTTGGTTTTTGAAAGAAAAATACCATCTTTATGTTGTTGAACTTGTAGACCAAGAAAATAGGTAAGTTCACCAAGCAAGGACATTTCAAATTCTTGCTGCATTACTGAAG
>APFE030220832.1:16691-47913 GCA_000404065.3 Pinus taeda
CCGCAACTATGGGTAGAACAGTGAATGCAATGTACAATAGAAGACAATGAAGAGCAATAACAAGAGACACCAAGATTGGTCAAAGACTAGGGAAAAACCCCACAAAGGTGAAAACCCTTTCAAATTCTTCTTCTTATGAGTTTAAAATGTTGAGCAAAGAGTACAATGTTCCAAATTCATCAACCAAGAGTCAAAGTCAATCCTTTGACTATCAATGAAGTCAACCAACCAACATTCAAATGATGAGCCAATAGTCAAATCTGGTCAAAGTCAAAGTCTGCAATTCTGTCAAAGTCAGCAGCAGTCAAATGTGCCTTAACCATTCCACAAGTCAATGGTCAAAATTCCCTCCAAGAGCTCGGTCAAGAGTCAGTATTCAGCCTCCAATGCTGGTCAAAGTCACCAAAACAGTTTCAAAACATACTGTGAAAAGAGAGAGAGAATCTGCTGTCAAAGCTTCAGCTGGTATGCGGTCAACGCAGGGTAAAGTCCTG
This sequence comes from Pinus taeda, assembly GCA_000404065.3. NCBI lineage: Eukaryota > Viridiplantae > Streptophyta > Pinopsida > Pinales > Pinaceae > Pinus > Pinus taeda. Next base: position 17,186 of record APFE030220832.1, read on the forward strand.
TGGTCAATGTGCCCAGAAATCCTTGGTTTTTGTGCCAATAAATGCTGCCCTCTTCAAACAGATACAAATCTGGTCAAACCAAGTCAATAGGTGCCAAGACAATGCTGGTCAATGCTGGTCAAAGTCTCCCAAACAGCAGTAAAACTCAGTCACTAGAAAAGAGAGACTCCTTTGCATGTGTGAAGAGAACCCTGCAATATTTCAGAGGTATGAACCAATAGAGAGAAGAGAGAGATGCTTGATGTGATATTCCAAAGTGATGTGCCTTGACTTGTATTTATATGCGATGGAGGAGGGCTAATTTGTCTTCTAGGCTGACTTGGACTTTTGTGACATTGTGGGTTTTCAGTTTAAAAATACATTTTTCCTTGACTAAATTAAATTCTTCCAAGGGCAATTTGGGGCTTCTCTGGATGAGGAAGATTGTCCAATGGAGGGAATTTATCGCTGAGCTGCCAAATTAACAAACATCATTACAATTGACTAGTTGATGTTATCATTGCGGAGCCCCATAGCATGTGCTTGTTGGATATTCAGTCTTGGTGTAAATGATCATTTATTGGAAAGTTGAGTATATTAATCTAAATTACTTATTATTAGGTCATGTAAATCAGATGCTTAAAAACTGAGAGAAATCAATTTAGTGGAATCCGGTCTCCAATCATAATACAAATCAAACTACAAGGTTAATTTGAAACAACTTAGAACTCTGGAGAAGCTGGAGAAACTCAAAATTTAATGAAGTAATGGTTTTACACACATATTCAATCAACATTGCCATTAAAAAGATCACATTGTGCTACCACAATCCATATTTCAATAAGATATAGATAAAACCATTGCTGAATCTGATATTCAAAGTTCATATTGGATTAACATTGACATTATGACATAGACAGTCATAAACTTATGTATGTAATCATGTTCTAAGGTAATTTAATTATTTTCTTGATCAGTTATGGTTGTTAAAATGGCTGTCTAAATTAGGGACAGTTGCCTTTATAAGAACTTCAAGAAATAAATCTAAGCTTTTAATTTTGTTTATCATGTAGGCCCTAGGGCTCCATATTCCTAACTTGGACACTATAAGTACAATAAATTTTTCATTTCTACTGACAAGTTGCAAAGGTAGTTTTGACCTGCTCGTGTAAATTTTCTGATTGTTTTGAATGTATTTTTTCTCAATATATATAAAAAACAACTTTGTATTGTTTCCATTCATCATTCATATAAATGCTTTGGTTTGATTCATGATCATGTTAACATATAGCTTCATATATCTTCTTACTACATATATACTTATTGCTCAAGTGACATGTATTTGTCAAAGCATGTCATACTTGGGTGCAATGCTTAGAATCATTAATAAGCTTTTAGTCAACTTACAAAATAATGTGTGAAATCCTCAGGTTTTTCCCAACTGTTCAATTTTGTTCTTCTTTGTTTTTCAGAAGTTTTTAGTGGTTACATGCAACTATGTGGCTCGTCAATGCGGTGTGTCAAAGATGGTGTCAATTGAAGAAGCAAGGAGAAGGTTGGTTGGAGATTTATTGGAAAAAATGATGCTCATGGTTCATTTTTTGTATATTGTTATTATTCTTTTGAGGATAGACATTGAGGTAGACCCGTAATTCATATGCCTTGGATAAAAGTTATATTGTTTGTTATATAATCTTCCTTATTCTATGCTTCAAACATTGGTTCCATTTGAAGATATAAGTAGAGGATTTCCATCTTGGTTTTGGTAGAAGCAAATTAAGAGGTTTTGGCTGGTTGGTAAAGTGAGGGTGTTGTTACGTAGAACATTGGGTTATGCACAATAACATTTTTAGGATTTCAGGTATGGGTTGAAATGACCCTTCCAATTCGACGTTGTTTTCATGCAAGGCCATGTAGTTGTAATTTATCAATTTTAATACTTGAATGAAGATTGTACCTATTTGAGAATGGTTATGCTATTAATTGTGAATGTTTGTTGTAGGAGGTTGATAATTGAGATGCCGATATTATTGAGTGGTAAAATTAGTAATATGATATTTACAAGTGGTAAGCTTGCAGTGTTTAAACTACTGTAAATCAGATTTTCTTGAAGCAAGATTGCTTGTTGGTATCAATGCCAACAACAAGGCTGACTTTAATGGCATTTTCGAATGTTGTAAATATGGTTTAAAATGCCTAATTAGGTGAAAATAAATTGAAGGGCCACAAAAGCTTGATGGATCATTCAGCCATTTCAATCTTATGAACTTTTAATCTCCGGTGAAAAGGCAAGTAACATATAGTGTAAAGAATTACCTTGTACCTTTTATTTGACTATGACTTTATGATGAGGAAATTTTATGGAACAAATTTATTTATTACATCACTTTTTCATTTTATTTTATTTTTAATTTTTAAAGATGTTTACATCAATTTTTAATGTTTTTAAAATTCTTCATATATTATTTTGGAGGACAAATAAATATATTGAGATTCGAGATGGTAAGAACATTAGACAAAAAGGGTGTTAGGTAACTCTTTGATCCACAAAAGCTACAAACACCAACATATGAGCCGTCGCCTCCATAGGGAGGGACTCAATATCATGATAGAATGAACTAAAGGTAACTCTCAAAAACGAAGCCAACTCTTTTCTAAAGTTCCTCAAATATCCTAAAGGCTGAGATTCCTCATTGAGTGTAACTCGACAACTATGTTTCCCATAGAAATCTGATTGCAACCAATTGAACTGAAATGCCAAATTTTAATGTTGACACTGACCATTTAAGTGTCCCCTGTGAGGGCCCCTTTCCCTGAGAGCAAGGTTACCAAGAAGGAAAGGAATTTGCATGATGCCACTCCCAAAAAACTCCAATAGTTTGACATTTCCGAAAAACATGCTGAATTCTCTCATCCTTACCACATAGCAGACATGTGAAATTCATAAGACCAAATTTGTGCAACCAGCTCTTGACAATTGATCCTTGATGAAGCAACAACCATGTACAAAATTTATGTTTTAAGGAAGCATGAACCTTTGAAATGGCCTCTCACCTCATTAGTGATTGTATCATCGGATATATAAGGCCCCAACTTATTTAAGCAAATACTAAGGTTAGATGAGTGCCTAACTAGCTCTTAAATGATCCTTAGTCTCATTGGTATAAATACTAAATAGGCATCCCAATCCTCCATCTCCAATGCCTCCATATCGAGCCTTGCCTAGGCATTGATATTTTAGATAAACAATTTTTTGGTATGATACAACAAAGACCCAATAAAACAACCTTGTCAACATAAAATAACTTTTGAGTGTGGTTTAGTGTCCACATGTGTGACTATTAGGTGTCTTGATTCCATAAGTCCTTTCAGAGAAACAAGCCTTTTCTAGCTTGTAATATCTCCATTTTTCAGTTTCCTCTATAGCACAACTAGGATGGATTTCCAACGTACGTGATGGGCTAGTCACAGGACTAGGATTATGTCATCGGGGGCCCCTGAGGGGTTTTGAGGACTTTTATGTGGCTGAATGGTGTTCGCTTGATGTATTTAATTATCAGGTACACTCTTGCACAATTCACTTTTGGTTTCATTGCATTCTGATAATTCCTGTAAAATAGGGTTATTATTGAGTCTGTTTAAATTAATTATGCTCAAGGTGTCATTATGGGAGGTATATTTAACGAAACACCTTAGTGTAATAGCTCGTTGGAACCAAAACGAGAAGATCAACAAGATGGGATGGTGAAAAGTGGATTTTAGTGGCTAGAGAAAGGATGGTCCCTAACTTACCATTTTCCTGGATTAAAAAGTGACTTTAATTTGTCACTTAATTAAGTAAAAGGAGGGAAAAGAGCTAAATGGAGAAAAAGGTCAATAATAAAATAAAGGCTTCTAGAAGGATCCATTAGATCTGTAAAAGGAGTAGGCCATTTGGGGATATCTTGATTTGGTTGAGCATTGTTGTAGTGAGCGTTGGAGAACAGAGTTGCCAGCTTCAGCTAAGCCCCAGGACAGAAACCCTCAGGTTTACTATTGTGTGTTGGATGAAAACCCAACAGCCTTGAGGAGATTCCATTTAGGAATTTCACAAAGCTTTAATGCCAACAACTAGAGATTAGATCTGCAACAAATCTAAAGTTGAAGTGAGGATCATCCATATTCTCAACTTGGGCATCATTGTCATCTATAGTATTTTGGATGCCAGGTTCAGCTTGCAGAAGATTATCTAGTGACCATCTTTCTCTCAGCTAATTCTAGCTATTGTACTAATCTATTATATCATTATTAATAACGGTGGTTTGTAGTATTTCTTGTGTGTTTTTGAGTTCCATGTTGTCAATCTATTTCATTCAGCTGTAATTTCATGGTGCTTGCGCTGCTATTGTTCGAAGAAATTTATGGTTAAATTTTTATTAAAGCAAAATTGTAATTTCAACATATTACAGTGGTATCAGAGCTAGCTTTTCTTGCTAGCCTGAGGGTTTTATTATAGATTGATTTCACAACGACATCGTGGGATTTTTTTGTTTTGGAAGTGCCCAAGAGAAACAAATTGCCAAAATATTGTTTTGTAGGTGATCTAGGGTTTAATCTCTATTTGCCAAAGATCGTTTCCTTGTAGCATCAATTTATTGAATATAGAGTAATCTTTTAGTATTTGCGAAGTATCCTGGAGGTTGAAGATCTGCCATTCATATGGAGGTTGAGAGCTCTACATTATTGAGAGCGAGAGAACTTATTTCATACAGGGTGAAGATTAATTTTATTAAGAGGCCGAGCCAATTGTTTTAATGGCCGAATTGTTCCGGATTTCTTCAATGTGTGTGGTCTCCAAGAAGGAAATTGCACACTAGTGTAATGGGCATCATTTACGATATTGCGTGATTTAGGGCGTGGCACAAATATGTAGATATTATGCTATGCACAGTTGTTAAAGAAATTGTGGGTTAAATTGATCGTTGAAAAGTGTTGTGCATGAGTGGATCATAAAGCATTGATTAGCTGTCGACGTATGTAAATCGTTGTGTCGTGCGTTGTTGGTGGTCTGGTTCGTGTGCAAGTCGTGTATAACATGAAAGGGGGGGCAATTTTTTATTTTATTTTTTATTTTTTTCCTGAGAGGCCATGCAGTGTGGCAGGGCCATTGAAGCAAGAAAAGTGTCGCACCACAATTTGTCAACAAATGAGCTAATTTGCCTTGCTCCCAAATTTGTGAAGTGTCAAGTTCGTTGCAGCGAGAACTAATTAAAGGACTAGATTGTGAAATCCTTTTTATTGGCGAAATTGGGGAAAGAATCCTTGACTAAACCACGTGAAATATAGATTGAGAAGCTGTTGTGTAATGTCATGGCACGTATGGAGAATCAATTTGCATGCTTGTAACTTAATCCAAGTGCGCCCCATCTGCTATGTGTTGTTTTGAAATGTGTTGCAGGTGACCCGTGAGCACACCACCCTCAAACAATGTCTGGACAACCACACTTTGCGTGAGTCATCAACACAAATTCTTAACTAGATTTCATTGCCAAGTCACAGGACGTTAATCGGTTGTGGGTGAAGGGTCAGAGCCACAGTGAAAATTCAACTAGGTCGTAGTTTTTAGTGGATGTGTTCAGCTGAAATTGTTTATTCTTCGTGAAAGCCAAATCACTTGCTAACAACAACTAGAATTAATTAAAATCATGGATATTCTTGTTAGCAGGTCGAGTTCTGTCACCTTTTGGGTGTGCCTTTCCTTGATTGCCAGAATGAGATAATCATATTTAGGCGTGATCCGAAGCTGGTATATCTTTGACAATGCGCATGATAGATAACATGTTGAAATTATATACAACGAGCGATTTGGGTCAAAAGAGTGCGAATGCGTTGTTGCACTAAGTAAATGCTATCTATCTAATGGATATCCCTGTAGCATAAGGTTTGTGAACAAAGTGTGATATTCCTATGCGATGAGTAAGGCTAGAGCGTGGAATGTGTATGGAGGTGCGCTCCAAGCAATGAAGTCTACATACAAATGTAGATTGCAATTTGGTGTGCGCACTGACTATAATCAAGTCGTTGGAGTAATGTTGCTGTGGTGCGATCAGGTTGGATCCTAAGACCATGTTCATAATCGAACCTGAGCATGTTGATCCTGAAGGGTGACATGCTTGTATGCAGTCATATCCTATGGATTGTTCAGCATGGATCAGGGCACCTATAGTTGTGTGAGACTGGATGCGTGTGGACATACTTGTAGCTGCGATGACAGAGGTGCCATATGATTGAATTTATTGTTGCTGTAAATTATATGCATCTTGTTTCCTAAATCGAAGCTTTGTTACACAAAATGTGTGTTGAATTTCCACGACCTTGGGTCTAGGATAGAATCTTAAATCCAAACCAAGAATATTAACGATACTACATTGCACAGCGGAATATAAATAGCAGTAAATCACACATGCATAGAAAATATATAACTTTTTACAATTTCCAACCCAGCTTCGTTATATTAAACAACATATAATACAACTGTCTAGGGATCTCGTACCAGGGATAATGGCACTCATACATCTACTAGTACAAGATACAAACTGGGGCTTGGTTACTAAGATAAAAGAAGTTACTTTAGTTGAAAAGGTTTTAAGATCCTTGTCTTCTAAGTTTGAATCAAAAGTTTCTGCCATAGAAGAAAAGCAGGATCTTCAGAGTATGATTATGACACAATTGCACAGAATCCTAACTGTTGTTGAAATGAGAAAAGGAGGTCCATCAGATATGAGAGAAGCCACATTCAAGGCTTCAGGAAGAGAAGAGGTCAATGAATCGAGACACATTTCAGAAGGAGAGGAAGAAGCAAACTTTGTCAAAAACCTTCAATGAGATTCTGGAAGATTCAAAGGTAAACTACCTTTCAAATGCTTTGCTTGTGGAAGAGTTGCTCATTATGTAACCAAATGTCCTCATAAAGATAAGTCCATTGACGACCAATTTTCCGTCAACAAGATACTTTGACCATTGACTGTTGCATGCTCTCTCAGATCCTCTTGGTCGTATCCTGTACCTGCCCAGTCCCCCGGTTCCTGATCTGCAGCTCCTGCCTCTATCAATGCTCCAAGTCCATCTGGCCTCTAAATCTTGACTATCCAATTTGCTCTCTAGTTGTGCCTTCGTCCATCAAGGCCACAATGCGTCGAGACTATTGTCGAGTTGTTCACAACTCCACTTGTGAACAACTCTCAACTGCCCACTGCTGCTCCTCAGCTACTCAGGGACTTCAACCCACTATGGTCTTCCTGCGTTGCATCGATGAAGACCAACATAGGGTACTAAGGGTTGCCACCTATCACTGCAAGATGTCCATCTCCCACAATGAACACGGGCTAGGAGGACTACCCATCATCTGCTGAAGAATCCCTTCTCCACACACAAGTCTCAGGCTACTCAATCTGCTCCTGGTTGATCAGAGCTCATCAAATACCTCTCTCACAACTACCTTTGTCCATCAAGGTGTTGCTCACCAAGTTCCAACTTGGAAACTATCACGTTGGCCTCTAGCAAACCATAAGTGCGCAATATCGTCCACACTTGGTCTTCTCTCACGGTGCCCTCCAACAGCCCATGAGAGACCAAGTCCACACTGTAGCATCTGCTCCTAGTTAGGGCATCCCCACACCTAGGAGGCCCTTACACATGGCTGCCCACAGAATCCACCAATCCGCCCTTTTCTCTGCAATATAGGAGCTATTGCACAAATTTGGGCACATCAATATGTCTTTCACCTAGGACACCATCAACTCATCATCCAAGGGAATATCTGCAACACTTGTTGTTGGCAGCTGCTGTTCTCTTGCGTCTCTTCTGATGTGCCTGTTGTCATTTTGGCTGCTTGGTAGGCTTCCCAACAGTCCACGTGGGCTTCTCCAAACAACTCCTAAGGCCTCCTCAAGTGGCTCATCAAGCTGATCCAAGCTGTTGCCCAATCACTGTGGAAACTGTCACTGGTTTAGGGCATCTAACCATGAGGTCTGCCCCTCCTCTTTGACTTCCACAAGCTGCACTATAAATAATCCAAGACTGATCCTCAAACTAGGATCCAACACACATACATTGTTGTTTCAAGTCTGTAATACTGCTGTTGTGACTGTGACTGGTTAGGGCATCATGAGATGTTGCAACAGCTCCTAAACAGTCACCCAAACAACCCTACTTGACTGTGGCCCACCCTTGGAGAGGTCTTCACTTGGTTTGTTGTTGTTCTGGGCATGAACAACCTTCAATATACCCTATGCTTCCCTCAAACAGTGAGGTAGGTCCTGCGGCCTACCCACAACGACCTTTGCTGCCTCTCCCAAGGCTTCTCCACCGAAGAACCACCTCAAACAACCCTCAAAACAATCTTCCTCTGCCTCGGTCTTCTACGGAGGTACCTCGACCTCCCTTACAACAAACTCGGCCCTTCTAGCAACTCCTCGACCCTCTGAAATGACCCAAAGACAGTCTCCTTGCCTCACTGTTCTTGACCTCCACTTGTTGCGGCTAAAACAACAATTATCCTCCCTCCAGCGAGCTCTTGTTGGCTATGTGTTTTATACCCTACCCTGCCCTCAAACAATGAGGTAGGTCTTGCGGCCTACCCACAACTACCTTCGTAGCCTTTCCCAAGGCTTCTGAACCCAAGAACCACCTCAAACAACCCTTCAAACAATCTTCCTTTGCCAAGGCCTTCTAGGGAGGTACCTTGGCCTCCCTTACAACAAACTCGACCCTTCTAATAGCTACTTGGCCCTCTGAAATGACCCAAAGATAGTCTCCTCGCCCCGCTGTTCTTTATCTCCACTTGCTGCAGCTAAAACATAAATTATCCTCCCTCCAACAAGCTCTTGTTGGCTATGTGTGTTGCATAATGGATGATAAAATGACTTGCCTTCACCCTTTATTTATACACAACAAAGGGCTCCATTAATTAGTGAAGAGACACATCTATTAGACAAATCTTATTTCAAGCCCACATGACTTGAAAGCCAATAATTACTTGTCAACTTCAAAAATTCATTTTGTTAGGATATTCCGAAACATAGGAAATAGTTAAGTATAACTTGGTTTAGTGTAGAGTTAGGTAAAGTGTGTTTCTTTATTATGTACTTTTGTAACTTACAATCCGATGGTTACGATATGTTCTAGACATGAACTAATCCGACGGTTCATTCTCTCCTCGATATTACTGACACTTGATCCGTGGCTTAACACTCGATTGGTCCATGTTCTCTATTTAAAGAGCATGGAGGGTGATTTGTAGGGTGACAGTTCATGAGAGAAGCTTATGTAAATTTTATTTTTTTTATTAATAAATTCCCTGAAGTGGCCGCGTTGGCTCAAGTCATGGACTGTTTCCCTCTTTGAGGGTTTTAACCACGTCAAGAATATTGGTGTATTGATCTGTGATCTGTTTGTGAGCAGTGTCCTTTGGTGTTCTATCTGAGGAACTTACCCTGTAAATTCCTACATGGTATCAGAGCTATTTGAGGGCCGCATCCGTTGGTGATCCGAATCTGAAGCCTATACAAGTGCATGCGACTGTCGTTTCTTAGATCTACTGTTTCTAACTGCTTTTGGGTCGAGAGGACTGCTCTATTGTGTTAGGAGCATCTGTTCCAGTGAGGAAACCCTTTCGTTTCACGCGGAAAAGTTTCCGGTAGCCCTAGCTACGTCATTTTTAAGATCTGAAAGTATACAGTCTTTATTTGCAATTTTAATTATTTATCTCTCTGTTTATTTCAGTTTATTTATCTCTTAGTTTTTTATTACCGGATCTATACCTTTCATTTCTACATATGCTCTTTGCCTCGTGACTGTGTGTGATCTGGACAAATAAGAAACAGAAAGGAAGGATTTTTCTCATGCGTATGCTCTTTTCTGCCACATCTTAGTGTGATCTTGGAAAATCAGAAACATTGAGGAAAATATTGAGTTTCTGGCAAAAGCTAATTTCAAGCCATAAGGTTTGGTTTTTTTTGTATGTCTGTGTTGGGTTGTGTGGTTTTTTGTTTTGTAGGCAAAAAGGGTTTTTTCAAGTAAGCACGCACCTCAAAGCTTCAGTGACTAAAAAAAAAAACCCTTGCTCTTTTCCAAAAATTACTAACATTTTAAACTAGCTCACTTGGTCCAAAGTTACTTTATGAGAATAGAGGTCTTGAGTTCAAGTCTTTATTTTTGTTGAGTTATTTTTTCGAAAAGCACATGTAACTTATGTTTTAAAGTTATTTTATGTAAAAGTGTTCTCACCCATTATAAAAAGTGAGTCACTTATAATTCTAAAGTCTATTTATCTTTTATTTAAGTTAAAATTTAGTGGGTAGCTCATAAAGTATCATTGTAAAAGTGACTTTCACTTATTTATAAAAGTGGGTCACATAAAATCTTTTTTTAAAGTGAGCTATTAGATTAAGTTTGGAAAGGGGGGGAGGGCTTTTTTTTTTTTTAAGTATAACATTACCATTCACTTTTGCACATTCACGCACTTCGTCAGCATCCTCAACATCTTTTTTTTTTAAAAGCCATAATTTCTTCATCCAGAAGTTGTTTTCAGAGCCATTTTTTTTGAATCGGCCTAATTTTTCGAGATCTTTACATTGGAACACTTAGTTTTAGCATCTACAGCTTCAGTTTCTGCTAAAATGGAAAGTCCATGCCAAGTTATTCTTGACAACACAAACTACTTCCAATGGTGGTCCTACATTGTGGATTTACTTAGAAGTAAAGGTCTTTACAGAATAGCCTCATGCCAAGAAACTAAACCTAAAGATGAAGATAAAGCAGCGAAATGGGAAAATTGACAAGATCAAGCACATGGGTTGATAGGGATGTCTATTTCTCCAGACTTTAGATTCCATATCGCAAAACTTGATACCCCTAATGAAGCAATGAAACAACTCACTAAAGTCTTTGGAATTAAAAATGAAATTAGAGCCAATCAACTCGAAAATGAGTTGCTTACGTTGGACCCCAATAATTTTTCTTCAATTGAAGATTTTTTTGTCCAAGTTCAAGACCCTTAGACTTCTCTTGGAAGGTGTTAAGGTTAAGAAAGAAAATGGTAGCCTTATCTATTCCATTCTTACTAAGTTGGGACAAGCTTACTCCGTGTTTGTTTCCACCTTCCATTCTTTTAGAGAAGCCTTTATTTCTCAAGGACAAGACTACAAGTCCCCCTCTTTTGATGCCTTTTGTGATTCTTTAATAAGAGAACAAGAAAAACTCTTACATTTTGGTTTTCTTAATCTTGGAAACTCTTCTAAGAAAGCGTTAGCCGCCTAGCAACAACCAAATTCAAAGAATCCTAAGAAGCAGTATCCTAAAAAGAATGGTCTTAAACCAAACAAGTGTCCTAAGTAATTTCAGTCTCAAAATGAAAAATCAATTCAACAAAATGATAAGGCAAATAAAAACAAAGTGAAGAAGATTGATAGACATTGCAACTTTTGAAATCGAGATGGTCACATAAACTCCAAATGCTTTAAGAAGATGGAAACCTTGGAAGCAACAATGAAGAAGCATAACATCCATTTGGAGCACTCTTCAACTTCAACATCATTTTCAGGAATAACACTTTCTGCATGTGGTTGTCAAGCATCTCGGTTTGGTTATGCACTAAATGTATCTTCTTGTTCTCATTCTCATGAGTGGCTCATTAATTTTGGAGCTTCTTATCACATGGCCAAAAACAAAGCCATGTTTTCTTCTTTAAATGATTGTAACACCAAAAATATATGTGTTGGTGATGATAGATCTCTTAGTGTTGTGGGGACTGGAACTGTTCATGTAGACAATGGTCAATTTAATGATGTATTATGTGTTCCAACCTTATCCTGCAACCTTCTATTTGTATATCAGATAACTCATTCAGGTGAAGGTAAAACCGTTGAATTTTCACCTCATAATGTTGTAATTAAGGACTTAAAAGATCCTAGAAAGATTTTAGCTACTGGCATTGTTGATGATTCGACAAGGTTGTATAAGTTTAACAACTTTGGGTCATCAAATCGTCCCTTGGTATTTGTTTCTCATAATGATGAAGTAAGCAAACTTTGGCATGAGCGATTTGGTCATTTACAGTATCGCTCCCTTCAAAATCTATGTAAAGAAAATATGGTGACAGGTCTTCCTATGGTATCGTGCAGAGATGGTGTTTGTTCCGGATGTACTTGGAAAATATCATCGAGATAGTTTTGAAAAACGTGCCTCTTGGCACGCCTTAGCCCCTTTATAACTTGTGCATAGTGATTTATGTGGTCCACTTACTGTTGTTTCATTCTCTGGCTACAAGTATTTCTTAACTTTCATTGATGATTTCTCCATACGCACTTGGGTATACTTCTTAAAACTCAAGAGTGAAGTATTTAACATGTTCTTGGCCTTTAAGGCCTTTGTGAAAAAACAATTTGGACATCAAATTCTTAAACTAAGATCTGATAATGGCGGGATAATATGTTAACAACAAATTCATCAACTTTTGCACTAAGCCATGGGATTAAAAATGCAACATACTGTTCCATATACTCCACAACAAAAATGGTGTAGCTGAAAGGAATAATCACACCTTAAAGGAAATGGCTAATTGTATGCTTCAATCTAAAGGACTTAGTCTTAATTTTTAGGCAGAAGCAATTAACTGTGCAAATTACATAGTAAATCACACTCCTACGTTTTAAAGAATACCACTCCAGAGGAAGCATGGAGCTCAATTAAACCAGATGCAAGTCACTTTCATGTTTTTGGAAGTGAAGCATGGGCCCATATTCCAGATGAGAAACATAAAGCTTTAGAACCTAAGAGTGAAAAATGTATTTTTGTTGGATATTTTGAAGATGTCAAAGGATATAGACTTCTTTCAGCTAAATCCAAAAATGTTATCATTAGAAGAGATGTAAAGTTTGCTGAAAATATATTGGCCTACGAGCCTAGTTCGGCGGATGTGCCACCTCTCTCTATCCCTTCTACTTCTGAAAATATTTCTTCTTTAGATGATAATAGCGAGGATGAAAGCCTCCCCCACCTTCTCGGGATCCTCCTTCAGCTCCTCAGCTTCCAAAATGGGTCCGCGCTACTCAAGTGCTCTTGCAGGTGATCCTATAGATCAACGTTGCATTCATTCTCAGTTTGGTAGAGCCTTTTCTTTACTGGCTCATGCTCCAACGAATTATGATTCTGACACCTTTGCAGAAGCTTCAGGCCATCCAGATTGGGACGTAGCTATGAATGAAGAATATTGTTCATTATTGGCAAATGATACATGGGATGTTGTTTCTCTTCCAAAGGGACGAAAACTTGTTAGATGCAAATGGGTTTATAAAACCAAGTATAGACCAAATGGAAAAGTTGATAAACATAAGGCTCGTCTTGTTGCTAAGGTTTTTCACAAGTTGAAGGCATTGACTATACTGAAACCTTCTCCCATGTTGCCAAAATGAACTCTATTTGCCTTGTTCTTTCCCTTGCTGCCTCTTTCAAATGGGAAGTCCATCATATGGATGTTAAATTTGCCTTCTTGTATGGGGACTTGCATGAAGAAATCTATATGGAACAACCTCCTGGCTTTATACAAATAGACTCCAACCTTGTATGTCGGCTTAAGAAATCCCTCTATGGTCTGAAGCAAGTCCCTCAGGCTTGGTATGCCAAAATGGATAGCTTTTATTTAGATACTGACTTTTCTAGGTGTCATTCTTTCCTATTCCTTCCTATTCCTCTATGCTTTGCAGAAAAGGCATGTTCTACTTGCTCAGATGGTTTTTTTCTCTTCAACAGTTAACAAGAATCCACTCAATTCATCAATTTTCATGGTATTTAAATTTGGAGACCATAATTCTGGTAGTGACCATCTGAAACTTAGGCAGAACACTTCTTAAAATCTTTTCAATTAGCCTTCTTTCTGGAACATCTTCACCTAATTACCTCATCTGATTGACAAGATCTTTCATTTTTGTGATGTAATCATGAATGGATTCATTACTTTGTATATGTGGATTTTCTAAATTCCTCCTTAATGTTTGCAGTTGAGCTACAACAACACCTTCATATGTGTTTTTTAAGATATCCCATGCTTCTTTAGATGATATTGCACTAATGATTCTTGGAAATATAGATTCTTCAAGAGCACTGCCTATAAGTGAAAGTGCTTCATTATCTTTCTTAATAAGTTCCTTAAGAGATTTCTTTCCATCATCACCTAATGCTTTGAATTCACCAGGAGAAGGCATAGTGTATCCATCAGTTACAAGTTCCCATAAATCTTTAGTGATGAATATAGGTTGCATACGTTTGCTCCAATAAAAATAGTTTGTGCCAACAAGTTTAGGCAATACAATACTGCTTGTTGCCATGAGGAGAGTAAGAGAGAATTAGAGAATTAGAGAGAGAAAGTGCACAATGAACACAATGTGTCCCACTTCGACCTGGGACAAGAACCAATGTCCCAAAAAATTAGGACTCAACCACTACCACCAAAAATATTTATTAATATTTGAGTACAATGAAGAGCTTAAGAAGCTCGATTATATCAAAGATGAAACACGACTCCTTCAAGACTCACTCTCTTAATACATTTTCTCAATGAGTACAATATCTCTTAATAAGAGAAAAAATAATATAACTTTACACCACTTATGAGAAAATATCTTTACAAAAATATTTCCCACATTCTTACCAGAAATTACAAATTCATTTAAAATATTCCTTTCAAGCAAAAAAAATCCTCCTCTAGTTCTCTCTCCTAAGCCTCTTCTCCACTAATTCTTTCTCCTTCCCAAATTTTATTCCCCACTAACTCACTCATAAACTTGTGACATAATTAAACAAAGGTGAGAATTTTAAACCCATTAAAAAATCGCACCACTCATTTACGTTGACTCACTCTTATTTAGATTTTAGTTTCACCATGCATGCCATTTTAATATTTAAAACATCATGCATGTGATTCCACGTGCTATTTAAGAAAACTTCATTCCACGCTTATTAAAAAAACTTCATTCAATTCTGTTATTTAAAGTGCTACATGCATTAAACTCCATGCAGTGTTCAACGTCAGCTTCTGCCATGTTGATTTAGACATTTCTCCTTTATTGCAGGTCTACTGCAACCAGAATTCAACAAGAATTGTCTCCAATGCAGATCTGCAAGCTATGCAATGCACAATTCTTAGCGCACAAGTCTCCAGGCAAAGTTGAATGTTCCAAAAAACTTTGACTCATATCTGTAGCAATACACACAGAAACACAGTGATGGAATACAAATTAAAGGAGTTGTCTATAATGCGACTTTTTGGAGATTCCGGTGACGGAATCCGGCGGAAGAAATTGAGGTTAAATCTGGATTTGTTGCAGTTAAAATGATCTTTTAACTGCATATTTGGATTCAGCACCCTGAAAAACCCCTGGGATGCTTTGATTGTGTAGAAACTAGCTATCAAACTTGCGATTCCAATAAATTGCTGCCGGATTTTGACCGGGAAAACCCACCGGAAAGGCTTTCAAAAAGTCGCATTATAGACAACTGCCAAATTAAATGGTTCAAATGATGGAATACATCGAGGCACCAATATAGGCAGTTGTCCACGCAGCAAACGTAGCAGTTCACGCTTGAACTTGGCAGCACATAGCTAGGTGCCAATCGACACAGCAGTCCACATAGATACGCAGCTCTCACTACAGACTTAAATCTTGTTCTCTGAATTTAAAAAAAAATAGCATAGGATATAATACTCCATGCACTGGCCTCAATTCACATGCAACATTGGTCACTCTAGCTCTGATACCAAATGAAAGAAAGCACAGTAATATTTAACAATAACACACCAGCTCTCACGCAACAACTCAATCAAATTATTAACATAGATATATATTTATACATGAGGAGAGGTGTCGGGATTTTTCATCTCCACAAATTTCTCAATCAATAACTCCACAAATCACTCCATAATTCAACAATCATCCACAAATCTCTCGTCTGTCGTTCCACTAATTTCTCCATAAATGTCTCACTAAAAACAACAACTTTAATTATTTAATATTTGACAAATCATCCATTATTCCATCAAAACCCCTTTGGAACTAATAATCTATCTTTTAAGTGTGTAGAGATCTTCAGGATATTCAGCCCTTGGGTAAACTCCAAGTACATGGACTTTGAGGTGACCACACTTTGTTTGGACTCTAAGCTTATCTAATGATTTGTGGTGCAGGGTTTTTGGCTAGTACATTAAATAAAAAATATTTCTATAAATTATTTTCAAATTTTTACTTGGGCTAAAAGATTTATTTGCTAATTAGAGCTTGAATTTAATTATGAATAGTGTAAATAATTTGTTTAATTTGTCAATGTTTTTTCCACTAACCCTTGTGTAACTATTTTCTATTTTGTACATAATTATTTGGGGCTTCTTGGGCTTTTATTTTCAAATTTCTTTTAGATTTTGGGGATTGGCTCTATTTATATAATTTGCAGGTGACAAGGATCAAGGATTCAAAGACAAATTCGAAGTTTGAGAGCTTAAGCCCTCACCTAGCCCAGACAGCTAGGGTTTGGGCACTATTCACCTTTGAAGGAGCTGTCCAACCAAGAGGAGTAAGTCGTTCAACTTTTGGAGGTGGATCTAGGGTCTAGAGGCCTTGTTCTACAAGACCCATATCCTAAAATCTCAACGCCTAGTGTCCTTGTGGGAGCCGCTTGCCCTAGAGGGCCTAATTCACTGCACAGATTGAGTTTCTCAGAGGATTTAACATTTGAAGTGGTTTTGCAGGTGGATTTCCTAGAGTCATTTTGGATCTTGAACTTAACAATTTTTGCTTACAAGTGGTGGCAGGAGTTTCTGAGGGCATTAGGTCTTGGCCGCAGGAATTTTTGAGGGCATTAGGTCTTGGCTGCGGGCCTAATAGACCTGTTTTAGCCTAGCCACAACCCCCAAAGGGCCTATAAAACCCTTACCGTAGGCCTATTAGGCCTCTAGGTCTAGACCATAGGCCAAATTAGGCCATAAAGGCCTAGCCGCAGCCTTGGATTGCTCTTGAAGACCCTTATGCAGCCTTGGCAGCTTGGTAATTGGATTCCAAATTGATTTTGGTGCTAAATCTTTGTGTTTGTAGGCCCAATCACAAATTTGGCAAGGGTTTTGTAGAGGTTCATTATTGGTAATTTGTCATTTTTTTGTTTGAGGGCTAACAAATTTGTTTTGCAGGCTTGAGATGAAATTTGGAACAAGTTTGTGGGATCGGAAAACCATTATAGCCATCACATTAGCCCTACAATCTTGGCCGCTAGTATTTGGAGGCCTTCTAGGCCTAGTCGCATACACTGGAATGTCTGATCCATCTTCTGATTTGGGTTTTCAAGCCAACAAGTTTGTGTTGCAGGGATTTCATGGAGTTTCGCTCTTGTCCTTGAGGCTAAAAATCACATTTTTGGAGCTTACACTTGCTACTCTTGCTCATTTGTCCTAGCCGGAGGCGTAGGAGGTCAATCTAGCCTAGCCATGGGGTTTTGAGGGCCTTCTCCCTTGGTTTCCAGACTGATATCTTGTGATTGCAGGTGTTAGAGGGGCTACAACGCACTTTCAAAGTCAAAACATCACTATTTTGGTGCCTCAACCAGCCAAATTTGCCCTCAAAGGAAGACCGCTAGGCCTTAAGTGTTTGATCTCTCTATCCTTTCCTATTTTTTTGACTGTCACATCAATAACCAGATCTGAAACTAATGAAAACCGTGGCATAATTTCATAATAATCACCTTTAAAAGGCATAAAAACATTCTCTAATAAGCGTAAGAACCTAAAGGATTAACTCGCATTAAGTAAAGGCTTATTCATCATTGTTATTGCTTTGTTTTCAAGTGATTTTGGGACTGTCTTCACAATAATAAGTGGGCTAATCTGATTGCAATAAGCATTCACTGAAGTCTGGTGCATTTCTTAATGATCATTGAATGACAAGAACATTGGTGCATTGGTCTCTCTTTGGGTCTTGAGGATAAGATAGCACTCTTGCATATTAACTCTTTGCATCTTTGCATTCTTTCATCATTGCATTGTGTCTCTCTTTCTAACATCCATATTTAGTTAGATGCATTTGTTATTCTCTACATACATTACATATCGCTGTTGGCAATCTCATTATTCTATTGGTGCTTGCTGCTATTGTGTTTAAAGAACATTAAAGTTTCTCTTGTTCCTAATTGTATCATAACATAATTATAAGAGAACCATTCTAATTCACACATTAATAATCATATTGGATCATTAAGTAATAAATATTGCTAATCTTGATTCATTGAGATAAAGTGTTGTATAAAGTGCTTCATTCATTTGCTATTGTCATCTTGTAATCTTGTGTTGAGAAGTAACATTGTGAGCATCTTGATTTCAAGTCATTTATATTTGAAATTTCATTGAAGCAAATCTTATCATCACTTTGCATCTTCGTTCTAGGACTAGAAGTGCATTTTTAAAAATTTACCTCCAAGCATAAGCTTGGCTGTAAGAGAGATAGGACCACTTTCTTCACCCAATTTGAGAAGAGTAGACCCTCATTTAGAGTTAACACAGGTGACGTTGCAGTTCTCTTGTGGGCAATCCCTTGTAGGAACAGAGGCACTTGGGTGGTTAGAACTTCACAGGAGGTATCGCTAATGAGGCCTTAGCCTCCTTCCTTTGGACTTCTCTCTACAACATGCGTTTGAGACTAGCTTCGAAATAATTGAGAGGAAGGATCCCCTAGACTAGGCATTTAATTAAAATTGACCAAGATCTGGCATCTCACATTAGATTAGGTCCTGCACTTCATCTAGGATAGATCTTGCATCTTGTAGCAACTTTTCATCCGGTAACTTGATATATTAATCTCTATTGTGAAAGTAATTAATCTTGAAGGCACTGGTCTATCACTTGTATCTTAAAAATCTAATTTGATTGTGCTTAATAATCTTACTTGTCACATAATTCTAAGTCATGTTGCTAGGACATTCAGTCATATCTCTTGAACTTGTTGGTTTCCAACAAATTTTGTATCATTCCATCCGTAGGGACTATCCCCCTTAGCCCACAATTAGGAGATAGCTTAAATAGAGAGGGTAGGGATCAGAGTGACACCCTTGTCCAGAGTTTTGTCACATTTGGTGTACAATTCAGTGACAACAGGATAAATTGGTGAGAAATCATGAGTTTATATCTTATTGATGGGGCATCATTCTAAGTCAGGGGAATAGTACAGTAGGGACCCTTAGATGTGAGGGATACTGCATGCTCCGTTAGCAGTGGGATGTAGGCTGACAATTCATCAACATTCTAGTTGCGCTAGCGCAACATCAACATAGTGGGGTTGAGCTTGGTCTATGCCAGGGGTTGGATTGGAGAAGTGATGAGTTGGTATTCTATTGGTGGAACAACATCTAGGTCAGAGACATAGCATAACTAGAGACATGGGGTATGGACGATGATGATTGTCCATGGTGGCTTTAGGATCCAAGTGGATCCATTGATGGTGGATTGAGTCAGCGACTTGTTTGGGATCCAAGTATTGAGGGACCCATTCATTTTTTCTAGCACAAAGTTATGATGTGACCTAGTGGTTTGTATGGGATCCTGGTATCAATATAAAATTGCCGCTGCCATGGTAAGATACAGATTGCTTGAGGGTAAGAAATCTTGGGGTGGGAGGACTTGTAATATTCCCATTTTCAGTTTCCTCTATAACACAACTAGGATGGATTTTCAAGGTATGTGATGGGCAGGTCATAGGAGCAGGATTACGTGATCGGGGTTCCCTAAGGGGTTTTGAGGAGCTTTATGGTACCCAATGGCATTCACTTGGCATATTTCATCATCATGATCAATCTTACACAATTCACTTTTGGTTCCGTTGCATTTTGATAATTCCCACAAAACAGGGTTATCATTGAGCTTGTTTAAATTATTTACGCTTAAGGTGTCATTCTGGGAGGTATATTTAACGAAACACCTTAGTGTAATAGCTTGTTGGAACAAGAATGAGAAGATCTACAGGATGGAATGGTGAAAAGTGGATTTTAGTGGCCAGAGAAAGGATGGTGGCTAATTTACCATTTTCCCGGATCAAAAAGTGACTTTAATTAGTATCATAATTAAATAAAAGGAGGGAAAAGAGCTAAATGGAGAAAAAGGCCAATAATAAAATAAAGGCTTCTAGAAGGATCCATCAGATCTATAAAAGGGGGAGTAGGCCATTTTAGGATATCTTGGTTTGGTTGAGCATTGTTGTAGTGAGGGTTGGGGAACAAAGTTACCAACTTCAGCTAAGCCCCAGGATTGAGACCCTCAGGTTAACTATTGTGTGTTGGATGAAAACCCAACATCCTTAAAGAGATTCCGTCTTGGAATTTCATAGAGCTTCAGTGGCAACCACTAGAGATCAAACCTGTAGTAGATTTGAAGTCAGAGTGAGGATCATCCAAATTCTCAACTTGGGCATCATTGTCATCTATAGTATTTTGGAGGCTTGGTTCAACTTGCAGAAGATTATCTCGTGGCCTTCTTTCTCTTAGCTAATTATAACTCTTGTACTAATCTGTTATATCATTATTAACAAAGCCATGTTGCAGTATTTCTTGTGTTTTTCCTGAGTTCCATGTTGTAAATCTATTTCATTCGACCATAATTTCATAGTGCTTGCTTTTGAAAAATGTAACTAGGTTCGGTCTTCATAATGACATGTGTAATTGTGATTTCATGTAATTGATGTAAAGAAGAAAAATAAAATTATTTTTGTAATGCTTGTCTCATGGGTTTCATGAGCGAGGAATTTTATTTTTAGTAATGGCTCCCATTGTGAGCCCTTAGGATTGGTCATAAAGTCAAAGAGAGTCAATGTCATGTATGAAGGACCCTTCTTGGGCATGCTATATTTGTAAATGAGTCAATGAAAATGTCAAATAACCCTCCAAGACCAAGCTCAAGCATCTACTTCAAGTCAACCTTAAATAAAATAATGGATTTGCTCCAACAGACATGTCGGCTCACCCATTGCTAAAGTCGGCTTATTATGGAGGCTCCAACAACTATAAATAGGGCAGCTCGACCTCATTTCAGAGCAAGAATTTCGATCATCAAGAAGATTGCAATAGGAGGTGCGAAGTTCATCAAGGAGGCCTATAACTAAGCAAAGGAAGGGAGAATATAAACTGAGGTCTTTTCTGATTTGTTTTTGGGTTGATCTTCTCCACACATGCGAAGAAAAGGGTGTTGTCCATTGCAGTAGAAGCTGAGGTAGCATAGTCTCCTTTGAAGGATTGATTAAGAAAGAGAACAAGTTCATTATCAAGCCGAGTTGTCAAGGAAGCTACCTCCACTTATAGCGAAGGGAATCAAGGTTCCAAAGTTGATAATTTACACGTGCTAGGGTTTTTGACAGAAGCCGAGAAGTTGCAAGTTTGAAGCAGAGAAAAATTAAGGCTGAGATTCGAAGTATAGCTGAGGTACAAAGGAAGGTAAGCATTTGGACCGAGCGTTGACTTAGGCATGAAAAAGAAGCAGTGAAAGTAAACTTGAGTCTTGGTCTTGGAGTGGCAAATAGGTCAAGGGTCTTGGTCTTGATATTCGTCAATTGAAGTCTCTATAAGAAGAAGAATTTATTCGGGTTTTCCTCTCAAGTGGGAGAGGTCTTGGCCTTGGCTAATAGCCTACATTCTGTGTCTCTTGTCTCTTTATTGCCTATGCTTTGATAGTTGTTTGATGAAGAACACTATAATAATATAACTAAGAGAAGACGATAATTTGTTGAAGTAAAAAGCATTCACAAGCAGTTATCTATCATAGAGAAATCACCTAATTGCTTTGCCCTAGATTTCTCAACTCTTGCTATGCTATTGTTTGGAGGAATTTATGGTTAAATTTTTATTAAAGTAAAATTATAATTTCGGCATATTACATAGCTAACCTTTTACTTGCATGATTTGGTGGGAGTCCAACTTGCCTCCTTGAAGATTAGAACATTCAATTGCCCCCAATGCTAGATCCTTGGCATCACAAAGTTCCTCAAATTGCTAATAGAGAAATTCAGAGACTACACTACTAATAAATAAATACAAAGACATGAAGTCTCTCAAAATGTGAACAAAGAAATCCAGATTGTCTACCATGATGCCCACATCATTTTCAATGTAATCAAACCAGTTCACAAATGAATTCACATTACCAATGTGGCACAAAGTTGAAAAGTACATTTAATCCCTATGATACATTGAGCCTGATGGATTTAATGATGCACCGAGACTTGTTGAGGGCATCCCCTTTGACTCCTTGTATCACTTATTCGATGACAAGGCCATTCATTCTGATTTTATGTTTGGGAGGCCCAAATCCCAATGATCTCGAGGCAAGGTACATTTATTGCAAGCCACCAAGCGAAGCCCCTTTGTCTTCTCTTGCTTCTCTGAAGGAAAGCTTCCCAGAACACACTTCAAAGCTTTTTAGGCTAATCGAGAAGGAAAAAGTCATGACAAATAATACAAGTGTTATGTCGCTATGATTTTGTTCACTACTATAATTCTTTGAGTAAGTGGTATGTCAAGAATGGACTGGGAATGAAGCTTCATTTTGATTTTTTTCCATGACCGACCTCCATTGATTTGCAATTTAACTGGGAATGCCAAAGGAGATTCCGAAATAATGAATGATCACCTTTGGGCTTTTGCACTTTGATTTATGATTTAACTAGTGTTGGGGGCCTCCCATCCAATAAGAAAATCCTTTTTGTCATCCTCATTAACATATGCCCCATGATTGGTTGCAAAAACTATCCATACAGAAATATTGTCCTCCATAGGTTTTTGTGTCAATTCAAGTGTTAGAGCCAAGTCATTCGTATTACAACTTACATCATATCTTGTATGGAGTGTTAGAGGAACATTTTTCATAACATCCAACAAGATGACACATTTGGACTTCAAGAGTATCATTTTCTAGAACC
The DNA here is from genome assembly GCA_000404065.3 of Pinus taeda. Classification (NCBI taxonomy): domain Eukaryota; kingdom Viridiplantae; phylum Streptophyta; class Pinopsida; order Pinales; family Pinaceae; genus Pinus; species Pinus taeda. Next base: position 40,135 of record APFE030220832.1, read on the forward strand.
AAGGTGCTAGCCTTCTTTATAAGATCAAGATATCCAATAGATAGATCATATATGTTAGCCAAACATCAAGTGTATCAATGTATCACATTAGATAGAATTCAAGAAGTTCAAAATTTTCAACACCAAGTGCATAATTTCATCATAGGAGACATATATTGAAGTCGCTTTGATATGCATGTATGAGCCATTAAAGAAGGAGGCATTCTCATCATACCTTAAGGCTTATCGAGTCAATAGCTGAAACACAACATACCATGCATACCTTGTGGTATTCAAATACCTGAGCACCTACTCATTAGACATAGGCCACTTGAAGCACTTTATCATCTTTTCATTAAGTACCTCTTTGTCTCTTTCCAGATTTGCATCTCAAAATGATCCTCAAGAAGGATCTACACATCACATCTCATCAAGGAGGTTAGAAACATCCATATACTCAAATACATATGTAGGAAGTACAAGCAATAAACATAATCATCATATCCATAAGTCTAACAAGTGAGAAGCATCATAAGTCAAGAAATACTTATCTTCAATGAGAGGTGATCCTCCCTTTTGAACCAATCTTCAAGAGCCATCAATGTCCATGATCCATATACTAATGTTGCCTTAAAATATCTAAACAGATCTGCTAGGGATTATCTAGAGCTTGAGCATCTTCCCGTTGACCAAGTAGGTTCCATACCTCATATGCTTTCCATAGACTAGGGTTTTCTCTCCAATCCTAACCTTATAGAATCCATCATACCCTAATCATCAAGATGCCTAGGGTTTTCTTCAAACCCTAGAATTCTTTTAGGTATCTACCATCCTCTTCTTGCTTCCATCAATGGTGTCATCATCGAGGTGATCTCTATGGCTTTTCTTCAGCACAACTTCGATACTATGTTAAATTTTCTTAGGGCGACATTGTTCTTTACTTTGATAATTGCATTTCACCATTAATACTTTAAGTTCACCCAATATCATCATTACATTATTCAGATCTACACCATTACACATTAGCATGTCCAATTACATAGAAAGAAACAACATCACCATCATCATCAATGCAATAGAACATAAAAGGAACAGTAGAAGAAAGCATGCACACACATAGAGACATCAGGATTGGTCAGATCTAGGGCAAAACCTACTATGGGGAAAACCCTTGCGAATCTTCTTCTTCTTAGATTGTCATTAAATGATGTAGCAAAAGAGAGTACAATGATCCATAACTTTATCTATGTAGCAAAACAATAATGATATCTATGAAATAGATCTAATCATGCTAGGAATCATAACCCTCATACCGATGGCTGTAATGTGCTGCCACAAAGTGATGTCAACTGCTATATACTGCTCTCACTGTGCCGAACACTACTGAGCACTATTGTCACTGTCAATGAGCCCAATACATATATTTGCAGCGGAACTAACAAATCAGATCTACAGATCTATAGATCTGTATAACAGTAGAGAGAAACCCAGATCTACCAGATCACTGACGTCAACTGAAGCCAAGAGGTCAAAACCCTAGATCTGAACAAGGTCGCCCTCATCAACACTGTTTGTGAGCAACTAAAACTTTTGAGTCACTCTCACAAATACAGTATGTGAGTGACTGTGACTGCAGAGTCGCTCCCAGGAGGTCTCTATGTGTGTGACTTTGGCATTGAACTACAAAGACCCAAAGTCACTCACTTGACGAGTTGTGCGAACGACCCACAAAACAAAGTCGCACGCTTGCTGAGCTGTGTGAGCGACCGAGAAGACAGGGTCGTTCCCAAGGCTGCCTGGTGCGAGTGACTGGGGACCGAAACCTTTTAATCTACCTCTTAACCCATAGTCGCTCTCACTGAATTGTCTCCGAACGACAAGAGAGCTAGAATCGCTCTTTTGTGCACTCTATGCCTGCGACTGAGGACGAAAAACTTCTGTTCTGTGCCAACAACCGAGATCTAGAAAACCCTAACCCCTGAGCGAACCCTTCGTCTGTAATTTCAGACCCAATGCGAACTTCTGCGGATGAACCTGTGCGAGCCAAAACAAAATAGAAGAATAGAACCATGTCTTAAGTGTGTTCAAATGAGCTTGTGGTCACTTCCTTTTATAGACTTTCTTGAGGGTTTACTTGGGGTTAAGGTTGACCCAAGCAATTACTCATGTGGTTAGGGCCAACCCATTCTATAATACATGTGAGAATAAAATAATTCATAACTCAACTTCCGCTAAACCAAATTTGGTGATCTTTAGGTCGATTTTGGTCCTCTTGAAAGAGGAATCTAATGCAATCATTATCTTGGTCATTTGAGCTGTCCAAGGTGAAATTTTATCACAGTTTAAAAAATTAATAGGTCTTGGAGGGAGCTTTTTGACACTTTTGACTTACAATAAATTGTTTTGATACATGATGCCCAATAAGGTCTTTTACATATGATAATGACTCTTTGACTTCTTTGACTTCATGACAAAGCCCTAGAAGCACACAATGGGTGCTTGACCTATAAATAAAATGACCTTGAGCATGAAACCCATGCTATAAAATAATAATAATAATAAATTTTCCTTCTCTTTTACATCAAATACAAAAATGAAGATTACATAAGACATTCTAAAGACTGAACCTAGTTACATATTTCAACAATGGCTACTCCCAATTTTGTTTTATCCATGGTGTTTTTGGCTTTGTGTCATTGTTGACTTCTGCCTGGTGGGTGGTAACTCCCTACCTTGATGGGCATTCTTATAACTTGGGATGGTGTTGTTAGTTTTTCGTAGCATTGGATGTGCTCTAGCCATGAAAATTAGTGGAGAGGCTAAGGCACATGAGTTCTAAAGAACCCAAAAACCATTTGATGAAATTCCACCCGGATTGTATTTTATTAAAATAATTAATATTTTTAATGGGGTTCCTAAGTCTAAAGTCAGGAAAATTAAAGTATTAATGGGTATTAATTAAAATATGGGTGTGTAATGATCCTAAACAGGAATGTAAGTGATATACAAAGCATGCAGACAATCCGGCAATCAGAAAAACGAAATATACATTAAGCACCAATGGAAACACTGGAAATATAGAACTGCTGAGCCATTTTATTACTTCTTTAGGAGCAAAATACAATAGTAAAATAGAATGGTGCACCTGGGCTTGTCTCAATGGACAAGCTTGGCAAAACCCAAGTGAGAAAATGCTGAACTCAAGGTTGCTACAGCTACTACACCAAACTGAACTACGCTACCTCAGGAAATTGCTCTGTCAGCTGACTTTGAAGGGCTGGAATCATTGCTTCCTATGCTAAGAAAATTATGAGATTCCAACTCCTTGCTCCTTGGCCTAAACCCAGAAAATCCCACGAAGGAATTGGCCAAATGTTGACCTCGGAATTTTGACCCAAATTCCCCTTAACTCCTCTAGTCGCTGGCTGAGTTGGGACCCTTATTTGACCCCTTAGATCTGCCCATAAAAATCTATAAAATCAAGAGTGTGATCCTTGCCCAAAACCCAGAAAAACCCAGAAGGGGTTTCCCTTGGTTCCAACCTTCAAAAATTGACCTTTCACAGCGTGGCCCTCTAATTTCGAATTTTGTTGCTGTGACGGGTCTTGTCAGTCTCTGCTCTCCCAACTCCAACAATCCTCCTCAAATGGCCCTCCAAGTGATCTCCTACTTCTCTCGGCCAGCTTCAACTCTACAGTTCGTTCCTCTAACTCCCACGTGAGCCTAGTGGTGGCTCTCTACGCAGGCACCTGGTAGCTGTAAATTGAGCTGCTGGAATGCTGGCTCTATTGGCTCCAAACTCACAAGAAAGACTGGTCGTTTGTTGCTCTCCCGATCCTCTAACTCTCGTGGAAAATGCTTGATCACTGATAGCTCCAAACTCCCCTTGCGTATTCTCTAGCTAGCCAGAAATACGCACTCCCTTTTGTGGCTGAATGGTAGTGCTGTACACACTTCTAATCAATGTGAAGCACACCTTGCTCCAATCGCTATCCAACCAGATACAGGTACTAGAAGCCCTCTACATACTAGCAATAAGTAAAGCATCATGATAAAGTAGGACTCTGCCCAACTCCCCATGAAATTACCCTACTAAGTAGTCCAACTCATGCACTACAAGACTAAACTCCTGAAGATGCAATCCAATCCTGGTGGGATTGAACCCTTGTCTACCCGGGCCTCCCTTGATCAAATCTTGTTGATCACCTTGCCACACCGGTGAAGTTCCCCACACCATCAACAAATCACTAAAACCAAATGGAAGATCTGGATGACCCTCCCCTGTAGAAACCAGCTCACCTCGACGGGTAGTTGAACTGCTCAACCTTGTTATGCCAGAATCCCCTGCCCGTTGCAGAAGGAACTTATATTGCTGACATTGTGACACTCTGGTCATCACTGACTGCCTAGCATGCTTGTAACAGAGCCTCCTCTCCCATAACTCTTGGCCGTAATCTATGCGATGATCGAGGCTAGGCCAATCTTGCCAAAACGACTCAACTGTTGATTTGGGGTAGCATCGGATGTGCTCTAGCCATGAAAATTGGTGGAGAGGCTAAAGCACATGAGATCTCCAAGAGCCAGAAATGGTTTGGGGAAATTCAACCCGGTTAGAGAGATTAAAATAATTAATATTTTTAATAGGTTCCTAAGTCTAAACTTAGGAAAATAAAAATATTAACGAGTATTAATATAAAACTGGGTTAGAAGGTTCTAAATCACATGGATCAAGCCAAATCTAATCTTAGCCATTGATTAGAGATTTAATCTCGGTCGTTGAAGACTCAACATAAAAATTATAAGAGGAGGCTTGAGGGTTAGTTGGAGATACACCAAGATTGATCAGTTAGTTCGATTTTCTGGAGTAGAGTTTGCTGAGAGAAATCGAACAAGTGATCAGAGTTGCAACGAGGGGCAGTGAGTGCATAGCAGAGAGGTAGAGATAGTGTCGAAGGACCAACGCAAAGGCATAGGATTCTATGTAGAGCCAGCAAGAGCCACACAGAGGGTCAGAGGGATTGTGCAGAGGCTATCGGGGCTTGTGTGAGTGATGAAGAGGGCTAGAGAGCCTGCGCAAAGCATCAGAAGGCTGATGCAAAGGATTCCACGCTGATGTAGAGGCCAGGAGGGCTGACGTAGAGCCTCAGAGAGGCGTTGGAGAGTTTTCGTGGAGCAGACTTGCTGAATATCTGCTTCTGAAGAGAGGTATTACTGCCAGATTGGTTTCTCTGTTGGGTGAGCCAGTTTGGCACCCAGTTGTACTCTAGAAAGCTGCTTAATAATAAAACCCTTAGAACTGCTGCATCGGTTTTCCCAAGTTGGGTTTTTCCGGGGACGATTGTCCAGAAATAACGGTGTGCCTTGTGTGTTTGTCTATTCTTTCAGTTGACGATTTGTAGATGGTTGAGACTGCATTTGTGTTTATTTTCAGTATTTATATGGTTAAATAACTTGTTAAGAAATTAAACAAGTAGGTGAAATAAACCATATAGTGCAGGAAGAATCTCTAACGGGTTAGACTTAGAAATTTCAACATGGTATCAAAGCATTGCATACCACAGGAGAGTTGAAGGCATCAGCCGAAATCAGAAAATTTGCAGCAGAAACAGCTGTCTCGAGACACAGAAGCTATTCCTAAGCAGAAAGCAGCAAATGAGTGACGCAGAGGGCCTGCGTCATCAGTTCGGGCCAGAGAGAGGGCTATTGCAGAAGCAGTAAGAGGCTGAAGAGGCTCACGAAGAGCCACGTCATCCTGCTTAGCCAGGTAGGAGTGACGCAGTTGGCCAGAGCAGCGTTTCAACCTTGCCGGGATTGCGCAGAGCTAAGTGGCTTAATTTCCTCAGCTGCTAGGGCCTAGGCGCTGTGGGTAGATTGTGGATTGTCAAGTTGGTGGGGTGTTGTTTCTGTCGAAGCAGAAGAGTACCTAATGGGACATCACCAAGGTAGAGGGAGTCGCTACCTAGGTGGATTTCTGGCTAAGAAATCCAAATCAATGTTGCAGGAGCAAAGGGGATCGGAGAGGAGCGATTCCGAGACTCAGAGGGAGTCTAGGAGAGGATTTCCAAGAGGGAAATCGAGACTCAGAGGGAGTCTAGAAGAAAATTTCTAGGAGGAAAGTAGAGATTTAGAGGGAATCGAAGAGAAGAGCAGTGATGGCAATGAACGGACTGAGGGATCAGGACAGGTTGGATGGGGCATCCAACTTTGTTATCTGGAAGGCCAGGATCATGTCTGTTCTGGATAGACATCGCATCAAGGCCTTCGCCTTGAGAACTATGGCTATCCCTGTCGACCCAGCGGATAACGAAAGGTATGAGGATGCAATGGCCAAGGCAAAGTGCATAATCCTTGATGGGGTCAAGGATCATGTAGTTTAGCATATTGTCGAGAAGAATACTGCAAAGGAGATGTGGGATACCTTGACAACATTGTATCAAGGCACTTTTGTGTAGAGGAGGATGCTACTGGAGAATCAACTGTAGTCGTATCACATGCAGAAAGGGGAGCAGATAGATCTATTCCTCAACAGGTTGCAGGAGATTTGGGACCAAGTTACTTCTGTAGGGGCCATGTTGGATCAAGGAGTTCATTGGTGAGGACCGCCCTTAATGCAGTCTCTGAGGAGTGGGAGACATTCGTCCAAAGCATTTTGGGAAGAGCGAATCTTCCCGATTGGGAAGAGATTTGGCCAACTCTTCACCAAGAAGAGATCAGACTGCTGACCAAGACAATGAGTAGTAGCAAAGGTGATCGAATCAAGAAAGAGGAGGAGGAGGATGTGGCTCTCGCATCTGCAGGACAACAGGCGAAGAGAAAGAAGAAGGACATCTCCAAGATAAAGTACTTCCATTGTGGGAAGCTAGGTCATTATGCAACGTAGTGTTCCAAGAAGAAGAATAAGGGAGAGGCTTTTGATTCCAAGGCAGCGAAAACTAAGGCGGAGAAGGAAGTAGAGAATGATGACGACTGTGCCATGAGTGCTCATGCACCTCTAGAGAAGAGGTGGGGAGACTTTGAGCTGTAGTCAGGAGGAGTACAGAAGCTGTGGGGCAGGATCCTTGAGGTACCCAAACGCTTAGATCATATTCGGCTACGGGAGCCCCGAGAGATAGTAGCAGGATGACGAATGTTGGTAGAAGCAAGATGCAGATGGAGCGACAGAACAATGCTAGAGTGCAGTGAGGGTTGCAGCAGTGCGAGAGGCATAGAGGAGGTTGCAACAGTGCAGAAAGGCACAAAGGTGTTTGCAGCAGTGCGAGAGGAACAAAGTTGTTGCAGCAGTGCAGAGGGAGCTCAGGATAGCAGCAGAGGGAGCTTCAACATTAGGAGGGCTTCTAGCCTAACAAGGATGTCAGTAGTTGGGTAGATCAGTTACTTACTTCTCACTACCCGAGTTGCAGTGCAACAATAGTAGTGGTAGTGCTAATGGGCAGTGCGATGCAGCATAATGAGAGAGAGCTGCAGTGCAGATGTAGTGTTGGGAGGAAGGACCAACAACAACACAGATGCAAAGGGAGTTGCAGTACAGATGTAGCAGTGGCGGTGGCAGAGCCATAGGCAATAGTACAGGAGGCAACAGTGCAGAGGATGTTGGGCAGCAGGCCAAGCATCAACACAGGTACTGGTGTCGGATGATTGGAGTGATGCTTAGTGGTGGACCATTACTAGAGCACATTCCTCGCTAAGAGGGAGTGTTGATTTGGGGTAGCATCGGATGGCTAGAACTAGAGCACATTCCTCGCTAAGAGGGAGTGTTGATTTGGGGTAGCATCGGATGTGCTCTAGCCATGAAAATTGGTG
>APFE030220832.1:47923-139565 GCA_000404065.3 Pinus taeda
ATGTGCTCTAGCCATGAAAATTGGTGGAGAGGCTAAAGCACATGAGATCTCCAAGACCCATAAATGGTTTGGGGAAATTCAACCCGATTAGAGAGATATTCAAATAATTAATATTTTTAATGGGTTCTTAAGTCTAAACTTTAAAATAAAAATATTAATGGGTATTAATATAAAACTGGGTGAGAAGGTTCTAAATGACATGGATCAAGCCAAATCGTATCTTAGCTGTTGATTAGAGATTTAATCTCGGCCGTTGATGTTGAAGTTTCTAAGTTTACTTAGTTAGAAACCCTTCATGCACTTTTTCTGATTTATTCCTACCTACTTGTTATTTTTCATTTAACAAGTTATTTACAAAGTAAATACTGAAAATAAACACCAGTGCATGCTCACCATATTACAGATCAACAACTAAAAGAAACAAGAATAAACACACCACATGACACCATTATTTTTGGACCATTGTCCCTGGAAAAACCCAATGCAGGAAAATCGGTGCAACTATCTAAGGGTTTTCTTATTAAGCAATATTAGAGTACAATCTGGGTGTCGAAACTGACCTACCCAACAGAGAATTTCTTTAACAGCGATACCTCACAGTTTGAGAGAAATCTCTTGGCTGAAACCTCGGAAAATCCTTCCGGCAGCTCTCCAGCACAAAACTGCTCTGCATCCCAGCGTTTGCCCAATTTGGACTATGTCAGACCCTCTCTGTCTCATGCTGGAAATGCGTCAGCCTTTCTTGGCCTGCGTCAGCCCCAGGATGCCTTGCGTCAGCTTTCTAGGCCTTTGCATCAGAGACGCTGGCCTCTCTGGTGCTCTGCGCAGCACTTGGCTGCCTCTCTGGTGCTTTTTTGCGCAGCATTGGCTGCCTCTGCGTGGCCCTGCGTGAGCCCTTGCTGGCTCTGCGTCACTCTCCGTGGCTGCTGCACTGCTCTCCCGGCACAATCTATGCCTTCTCTGTTTCTCTATACTCAATGCCCCTCAGCTGCTCTCCCGATTCTATCCCTCTTAGGAAACCCCGCTCTAGAGAATAGAATGACTGATCATCTGGTGTACTCTCCAAGTGATGCTCAAGCCTCCTCTTATACTTTTCCTTTTGACATTTCAACGACCGAGATTAAGTCCCTAATCAATGGCTAAGATTAGATCTGGCTTGATCCATGTCTTTTGGACCACTTTAACACAGATTCATATTAATACACATTAATATTTTATTTTCCCTAAGTTTAGACTTAGGGTCTCCATTAAAAGTATCAATTATTTTTAATATCTCCTGATCTGTTTAGAATCTACCCAAACCCTTTCTGGATATTGGAGATCTCATGTGCCCCAACCTCTCCACTAAATTTCATGGCTAGAGCACATTTGATGCTACCCCAAATCAACACTCCCTCTTAGCGAGGACTGTGCTCTAGCAATACTCCTCACTGAGGATTACTCTGATCATCTAGGGTCGGTACCTGTGTTGATGCTAGGCCTTCCTGCCCACCATCCTTTGCACTGCTGCCTCCTGTACTGCTGCCCATGGTTCTGCCACTGCCACTGCTGCATTTGTACGACAGCTCCCTCTGCATCTGTGCTACTGCTGGTCCTTTCTCCCAGCATCGTGTTGTCCACTGCTGGACTGCAACTCAGTTATTGAGAAGTAAGTAACTGATCTCCCAACTGACCTCCTTGTTGGGCTAGAGACACCCATTGATGCTGAAGCTCCCTCTGCCGCTGACAAGTGCTCCCTTTCTGACCTCTGCGCTGCTGCAACAACTCCTTACATCTCACATCGTTGCACACTTCTTTGTGCCTTCCTGCATTGGTGCAACATTCCTATGCCTCTCGCACTGCTGCAACCTGCTAGCTCTGCACTGTCTCGGGACTCCTGCACTGTAGTTCTCTTTGTTGCTCCATCCATATCCATCTCTACCCACTTAACCAGTCCTGCTACTCCTCGTCAGGGCTCCCATAGGAAGGTCTAATCCAAGAGGCTAGGTACCTCGAGGATCCTACCCCTCATCGCCTGTAGTCCATCTGACTACAACTCGATGTCTCCCAACTTCTTTTCAAGTGGCGCATGTGCACTCATGGTATAGTCATCATCTGTGAAAACTTCCTTCTTTGCCCATGCTGGCGCTGCCTTAGTCTTGGAAGACTCTCCCTTATTCTTCTTCCTTGGGCACTGGGTCACATAATGACCCATCTCCCCACAGTGGAAGCATTGTCGCACAGATTGTCCAGGCAGCGCGACAACGCTTAGACCGGGGGCTGTCACCCTGATCCCCGATCCCTCTGTTTAAGTCGTCTCCCTGAAGCAGGCTAAGGGGGGTAGACCCTATGGGAAAAAGGAAGACCAATTGGGAATCAGCTGGCTCGGGAGACACAACAGGGGGAACAAGCACTTGATCGATGTTAAAAAAATGATTAACCCTTTAAATACTTAAGACCAGTGCCTTTGCTAGATGAAGTGTGTTGAAATTTGGTACCGGAGGACAGGTGGTTCCCTTAGGCTTTGATCTTTGGCCTAGGGAAAAGTGTCCAAAAGATTTTAATTTTTCTCCTAAAGTGACTTTATAATTTTTATAAAGTTAAAATCTAATTTAAAAGTGACTTTAAGTGATTAAGTTACTAAGTCTAATTTTAAAGTGTCTTTTATAAAGTCAAATGAAAAATTAGAAAGGAAAAGTGACTTTGGAAATAAATGACTAAGTGGGTCTTTATTAAAGTGGGGTGAATTAAAAAATAGAAAGTGAGATTTAAATGAGCATTTAATCTCAGCCATTGATCTAAATCTATTTTAGCCATTGGATTTAGAGATCATCCAAAAGTCACTTGGATCACCCAAAAGTCACTTGGATCACCCAAAAGTCACTTAGAGTTATATTAAGGGAGGAAAAGGAGGAAAAGATCACATTCGATTCAATTCTTTCATGAGCAGATTGAGAGAAGGAGAGCAAAAGAGCAAGGGAGATTTCTGGAGAGTGAGCTGCGGAGTATCAACAGCGGAGTTTCAGCAGCGGAGTAACAACAACGAAGTTTCAACAGGGCAGTTTTTCAGCAAGGCTGAGATAAGTTGTAAAAGTTTGCTTGCTGATTTTTGCTGAATATTTTCTTGCTGTAAAAAGGCTTTTTTCAGAAATAAAGAAAAGCTCTCAAACTGGTTTTCCCCAAGAGTTGTAGGGGGTTTTTCCAAGGTCACGTTGACAAAAAATATCAGTGTTTTAATGTGTTTTAATGACTGTTTATTATTGCTGATTTTTATTTCTGCAATTTCCAGCATTCTGTAAAATTTCCAGAATTTGTGTTTTCAGCAAATTTATTTTTTCAGCATTGTTGAATGTATGGTTATGGGAAAGGGCATTTAACTACATGGGAGAAATAAGGAGAAACTGAAAACCGGGGTGGGAAAACAGAAATTTTTACACCCAAGAGGCCATGGGGTTTTTCCAGGGTCAATTTGACCAAAAATCACTATATCTAATATTGTGTGTGCTTGCTATTTTATTTAATGTGTTAGCTATGCAAAAGAACTGGTAGAATAGCTCATTTGTCTTATGTAAATGAAAATATCAGTCATATATTTCATGATGGGTTTGGGCATTAAACCATGCAAAACATAAATCTAGGTTGGGCTACAAACTAGACACAAATTTCTACACTTACGAGAGCATCAGTGCGGGCCTGTTTAAAAGCCGTCACTTATCGATGTATTTCCCTATACCCCCACCTAATGTTCCTTCTACTTATGTGGCTCCTATGCACATGATCTCTTTCATCACTAGTGGATCCCATTGGTCCTCTAATCCTTCCATGGTGCCTTCTCTTTCGGACGTAGATCTATATGGTGAGCATATGTCGCCTTTAGCAAAAGAGATAGCCTCCTCTCTGGTGATCCCGTCAGTACCTCTTACCGTCGGTCAAAAAATCCATCCTAATATGGAACCTAATCAAGATTCTTTGCCCACATGGGCTATCACTCTGCCATGTGACTCCCTCAATGACAAGTTTCCTTCTCAGTGAGTCATCTTGGAGGTCATGGAATCACTTGATAATCCCAAGGAAACTATGCCTTTTGATGCCTCTATTCTCCCTTAACGGGAGCTGGTAGCAATTGGCAAACTAAATCTTGAATCGGCGAAAGGGGCATTTTCTAGGCCATCCATGGAAGTGCCACCCTTGGACCAAGTCAAGTCTTGGGTTTCTGATATTTGACAATGAGTTGTCCAACCTCAATCCTCCCATTGGCAAGCATCTTGTACCCATTTTATGTCATGATAGTCCTTGTCAAGGAGCTACATTGCTCACAAGATCACTCACTTTTTATGTCCTCGGGGCTTTCCTGATAAAGATATGGTTCTTGGTTTTTCTTGGGATCATCAACCTTTAGGAATTGGGCAACTCACCTCTTTATGGCATGGCCCCACCATGGTGCACCATATGAAGCCAACAATGGCCCATGAGTTCATACACATCCATTGGAATCCTTGGCATGTGCCCAACAATGGTCACTACAAAACGTAACCTATTACACTATGTTGCGCATGTACATATTGTCTATATGTTTTGGGTATGGTGTCTTTTTCCTTTTGCTTTGGAGTGTGGGCTTTTTCAATTTGATGTTTATCATGCTTGGTGCTTGATTTGCATTTGTCAATCGCATACTCTTGGCTTATCATAGGCACACCCATGGTGAGACCAAGAGGTTACATATGTTAGTCCTCTAGCTATGTTGACATTTGTCATATTAATTGAGCCTTTATACAAGCATGCATGTCTACACAACATGGATTTCAAATCACATCATCTGAAGTCATAAGTAAGAATTAATGTTTTTTTTCTTTCATTGTGTGATTTAATCATGGGTCTAGTCTTTCTCAATGGTTTTTACAAGATAGGGTGGCATTTTTATTGCGACATCCACTAGACCTTAGGTGCATTTTTTTGAACCTAGCATGTACAGGTAGGTCTTTCCTTGCCATTTATATTGCATTATTGACTGTCATTACCATTTTCATTGCAGCTTAGGTCCTATCCCGTCAAGTTACGGCATTAGCCACTCTGTATTTGCACATGACAACATGTGCTGTAGAGCTTTCCTTCACATGGATGCCCAGTTTAACACCTCTTTGTTGTATTGGTGTCCATGCTGCATCTTTTTATCACTCTGAAATCCCTCCTTTTGACCCACGATGACTTTGAATCTGACCCTCATGTCCTCTTCCTTGAAATCTTTTGGCTAATACCCCGAGAGGACTCCATCACTACGTTTTACCTTGCGATGACTCTTATACATGTCGATTTGCTCTTGTCTCATTTTCATCACTGCAATCACATTGCCCTTAGCCTCCTTGCTAGCCTTCACTCGGTGTGTCTATCCTTCCTGAAGGAACCTCTACAATGAGTGGTTCTCTTTCCCAACCTCTTCACTTCTCTCTGCTTAGGTCAATTTCGTCAGCTCATAACAAGTTGCTACCCTTTATACCAGTCATTCCTCCAAGACAAGCTTCCTTTGTGTCCTTCTCATGCTCATTAAACATTGAAGGGTATAATCATCCTCTAACTCTTTTTTGGGCTCGTTAAAACCTCATGAAAAAGACACCCTGTATCGAGCACACTACCACCTCTTCTTCAAGCTCATTAAACCACAAAGAAGACACCTTATCACATATCCTTTTCCCTTTTTCGGGGTCATTAAACTGAACAAAAAAGACACTATTAAGCTTACTTGTCTTCCCTTTCATGCTCACTAAACTACGAAGGAGATCCCAACAAATAAAAAGAGAAAAGGGGGGAAATAACTTTTCTTATTCTATCAGTTAATGACAACGTCAATGGCATCACTCTTGAACATAGCACCTGTTTGCATCATTACCTTACAACTGTGTTTTAGCTTGCCTAGCAGTCGTACCATACATACGAGTCATTTTACTCCTCCAATTGGTTACTCTTACAACCATTATGGAGTGTGCTTCAACACTTCATGGATTGTTGTACGATATCATGTGGTGCTCATTAGTCAATGCGACCAAGTCACCTTTGTGTCGTGCCATTACATGTTCAAGGGTAGTCTAAACCTGAATCATTCATTTGCAGTCCCTGTTGAACTTTTGTATCGACCATCCCAGTGTCAATTGTACCTCATGACTTCATCCATTTACATCATCTCTCATTTTGTTCTATGTCGATTGATGGGGGATACATTAAGGCCCTTGTTCAACAAATCTTCTCCTATCGACTAAGCTCATTATCCAGGAGCTTCATCTAGAAACCAGTAGTACCTTGGAGCTTGTAGACCTCAATGGTAGGCTTCCTCGCAGTCGACAGTGAGTCTACTTCATTGACTCTTGATCGGTTGAATCCACATGTTTGGGGTTAGCACATTCATTTCCACTCTATGGGTTGTGCTAGGTACCTTAGGGTACATTTTCATCATTGGTGGGTCCCCTCACGTCTATTAATGGTCTATCTCGTTGACCAATAATCAAACAGTTTCTACCATGCTCGGCACCAGCTCAATCATTCGCATGTTGTAGATTCGTACCATTAGGGTTGAGTAGAAGACCTTGGGATAGAGACATCTTACTCTTATATGGCACCCTTCCCAAGCTACGTCGGAGTTATCTATCATCTCATGTACTTTGAAGGATACTCTAAGGCACTCCTCTTCTATGTGTCCATAATAGTGTTGATGTATACTGTGACATAGATCCACTTTGTATTTTCTTGTGGCTATGACCTTTTAGTTTGTCGCATGGATTTACTGTGTATGTTTGGTGGCCATGTACTAGCATTTCATGTCGTGGATCCGCAATGTAAAATTGGCGGCCATGTTCAGTTTCTCTTTACGTCAAACATGGGTATTGTTGCACCAGATTTGTCAAAGTTCCAAGGAAGTGGAAGTGCCAAATTTTTCAACAAGATCGGATCATTTGTTAGCAGTCTATATGTCATTGTAAACCCATTCTGCAAGTTATCTAATGTAAATGATCCTAGTAAGACCTTGAATATATGTAACAACCTAGGTAAGCCTATGATTTTGATGACGAATTTCATCTTAGAAGGTTTTTTAACCTCGTTGATTACATGTGTTTCTAAACATAGCTAATCAAAAGAGTTTTTTCCCTCCAACTTAAACCCCAAAGCTAAGGTGAAATTTATTGTCGAAATCTTAGGTGAGTCCTAATGTTTTTAATCGAGTTTGATGCAAAAGTGATTTGGGAATAATTTAAGCTAGTTGGCTTAATTATTTTATTACAAATTGCTTGGTTTACTAGATAATATTGTGTCACAGATGGGTTATGTGCCTTGAGGATCTAAGCGAAATATCGATTCCCTATTTGAGAGTTGTAAATATAAAATATTATGTATTAGAGGGTGGAAAGGTAATTAAATCCCCTCGTGTAAATTAATTAATTTTTTTCTGGCAAAATAAAATTAAATCTTAAGCCAGAAAATTAATTAATTAGAGTCAAAATTAAATTGTCTTAGGAAAAAATAATTCTCCCAAGTGGAAAAATTCGTGGGTCCTAAATGAATCAATTTTTAAAGGTCCTCCACCAAAGGAATATTGTATATTTCAAGAAAATTTGGACCATTGGACCTTGGTGGTTAAGTCAAAGTCAATTTTTTTAGAAAATTAGCTCAAAATAATTAATTTTAAACTAATAAAAATGGAATTAAATGATAAATTCGAAAATTCCTCAAAAATAAAAAATCAAGGGGTAAAATTAAAAGACCTTGAAGTGTTTATCAACGTCCAAAATTATTTTGACAAAGACCAAAGAAACTAGCTATTATTTTTCCACTTGGAGGATAAATCTATAAATTAGAGAGTCATTTGAGTCTCTAGCATCTTGATCTCTAGCTAGAAAATTGCTGCTGAAGCAACTTTGTAACTATTGTCCCACTAGGAACTATTTTGTCAATCATAATAAAGACTTTGGGGTGCAATTCAAGGTGTTCTTGCTTATTGATTTGTGGTATGCGCTGACTACGGGCATCTCTATGTTGTGTTGAATATTGGTAACATTTGTTTTTTCATTAGATGGAGTAAAATGTTGATAGTTTTGGGCTAATCTTAGGTGGTTTGATTCCCCGTGTGATCTACCAAATTATTTTTGAAATAAATTCATAGTGTTTGCAGACACTTCAGTCCTTGGCCTCCAAGTTCACAAACTTGGGCAAGAATCAATGTTGCTTGGATTCCAAATATTTATATGGTGGATTAAATTTTCGCTAAGGCTATAGTATACATTGAGGTTTCTAAAGTATTTTTAACCATTCTTCAAAGGAAAAACTCCATAAAAATATTTTTTTCAAAAATTTCAAAATCCTTGTAGAATTGTAAATCTTCTAAATAATTTTGTCAATCTGACTTGTAAATTATTTTTTCTAACTTGGGTTTTGGAGATTTTTAGTATTTTTGTACATATTTGGGGTTTTAGAGTTTTGAATTTTTGTACAATATTTGAGGTTTTGGAGTTTTGAAATTAAATTTTTTTTTTATAGGGCATTTGAATTTCTATTCTAAATTTGTTTCAGGATTGAGGAAGAAATTGGTATTGGAGACCTCAAAAACCCTAGACGTCTAAGGTTTTCAAGCTATTTTTGCAGGTTGCTTATTTTCAAATCGGGGAAAAACTCATTTTCTGAAGGCCCTAGCCCTTATCCAACCTAAAACTAAAAGGCTAGTGTTTGGAATCTCTTTTCTAGGCATTAAGAAGGCCATAAGCCCTACAAGGGCTAGATCTCATTGCAAACAAGGGTTTCTTCAAAGGATTGACATTTTATCTCTAACAATTTGTTTTGCAGCAATTTTGGCTCAAATCTTGTGTTTTCAAGTGCCAAGTACATTGGAGAAAATTTTAAAAATTTGAGTAAGTAATCTACAAGGCCTTGGGCCTAAGGTTTGCTTTCTAAATCCTAGTTTTTTCACTGTTTTGCTACTACTGTAATTTTTGTTTCATAACAGTGATACATAAGCCCTAAAATCACATTTCATTGGTCAAAATAGTCTAAAATTGCAAAATTTAAATTTTCTAGAAATTTGGCCACTTGGGCATCAAATATCTAGCTTAGATCTAAAATTTTGCTTACTGGAATTTTCTGCGTAAATCACTGAATCAAATCTGTAATTTTTTGAATAACTTACCTTAAAAGGCTCAAAAACTAAATTTTTCAGTTTTGGCAATTTTTTTCTAGTTTTGGGCATTTTGGGCACTTTGGGCACTTGTTGTAGCATCAATAGCTTACTGATTTGCTGATTTACTTGCTGCTATAATAAGTTATATCAGATCTGATTTATTTTTTAATACTGCATCTTAAAGTGGTTTAAAACTCACATTTATTTTGGCAAGTTGTTGGGCATCTCACTGATCATATCTAGTCTTCAATAGCTTATTGTCTCTTGGATCTAAGTTGTTTTCCTTACTCCTGTTATAACTTTCTTACTGCTGTCATAACAGCCATTTGTTACATCTTAAGAGGTCTGAAAATCATAACTTTACATTGGTTAATCATTGGGAAATTTTTTGTTTCATATGTTTGGCAAATTTAATGATTTAAAGAGATTTTCCTACTGCTGAGATAGGACTAATAAGTGTTGAATTTCTTAAGTATTACAGTTGATCTAACATTGGCTTGTTTTGAATTGAATTTGAGAATTTGTTAACTTGGCACTTAGTCACTCAAGTCATAAATCTTCTAATCTTGTCTAAAGTTGTTCTGACATTTAAGATATTGTGGTTATAAGCATTGATTGAATCTAATTAAGTGTTGATAGTTAGCATTGAATAATAAGATCACAAAATATCTTGTTGAGAATCATCTTTGGTAATTGCGGTTGACATCTTGTAACCATTGGTTAATTGATAATTCGATAAAGTGTTCTAAGTTCTTATCACAAATTGGTTAAGCATCTTGTGGATTGATTAATCAATAGTTGAAAGCTTGCACTTGTATCCTTAAGCATTTATCTTGTTTAAGATCGTCATATCATTATTGTTAAGTAGTCTTGCTATAGGATAATTTACATTAAGTACTTAAAGAACCCAAACAAATCTTAACTCAAGATAATTTCACTCATCATCATTTCTAGGAACTAGTTGCAGTAACACTTACCTCTAAGCATAAGCTTTGTGGATAGAAACATAGGGCCACCCTTCTCACCTAGCTCGAGGGGCTTAACAACTTTTCGGTGGTTAACACGGTGACCTTGCAGTCGTCACTCGTCAGAGCCAGAGTCTCTGCAGCTCCGGAGGCATCGGGTGATAGGAGCCTAACAGAAGGTATCGTTAATCAAGCCTTTGTCTACGTCCTGTTGGCCTCCTTCCCACAACCTACCTTGGAGCCTAGCTTCAAAACAGTTAAGGGAAGGTTACATCTAGACTAGGCATATAATTAAAATTAACCAAGATCCTTGCATCACACCTAGATCCTAGGATTTGCATAAGCATATATGTTAGCTAATCATACAAACAGCAGTTGTCCATCCAGGTCATAGTTTATAATAAGAAAGAACTCTTGACTCCATAAGGCACTGGTCTCAAACTCTGAATCTAATCAAATCATTAATCTTGCTAAATTTTTACCAAGTGGTTAGGCCACTCAATTGTGTCTCCTGGGCAAGTTGGTTCCCAACTTGTTTTCCTTCATCTCATTTCCATAGGGACTACCCCACATACCCTGTTGTTGGGAGACAGCTAGAATGGAGAGGTCGGGGATCAGGGTTACAGCCCCCAACCTGAGCGTTGTCGCGGTGCCTGTACAATCTGGGCGACAACAAGTATACCTACCTCAGAGATGATCATTTTATGATCAAGACTTGGTTATCAGTGTGACTCTGATCCGGTCCTTTGGTATCGACTCCTTCCTCGCATTTTGACACATGTTTTTGTAATGTATTTCAGCCATCAGTTTCTCTTCTAACCTCATGCATTAGGGGGCATATGTTATAGCCCATTTTTCCCACCTTATGTCAAGTAGAGAAACCCTAGTTCCACCATGTGACTTGTTGGCCTGAATGCATCTATATCCCTTCTTGATTATGCAGTTTTATCAGCCCATCGCTCCCACAGGCTTGTCATCCTAACACCCATCACTCCCTTGCAATGGGGCAGCCCGATACCTGGCCTATTTGCCTTTGGCATGGGAGCAATGGAGATCAATTTTCTAGAATAGGTCACTCTCGAGAAGATCAGCTCAACCCACTTGTTCTTGAGTTGGTTGAGGATCAATTATTGTTGAAGTTTCCTAACTTCTCATGGCCCTAGGTGTCTAGATACATCCTCCTGAGTTCGGAGAAAAGCTTATATATAGAGATTCTATCAAGAGGAAAGGATATAGAACACAGAGAATATAGCTCAATAATGTTGGTGGATTTCTACTAAAACTTCTCTTGCATATGGGGTGAGCCCAATCTTATAGCAAGTCTAGGGAAGTGTCATGCCAAGGATCGAGGAGGTGTTCATCGATGTGCCAAGGTATAATGTACTTTCGCTATTTTGATTAACAAAAAGTATTTGTGAATTCTCTCCCGCATATCCGATGTTCTTTTATATATGTATGTGGTTTGAGTATTGCTAGTGCATGCTAACCTGTCTTCTGCAGAGGCAAAACATTGTCTTGTTTAGCGGTGCATGTGTGTAGGGGATTGGATCAGGAAGCTTGGAGTGGGATCTTAGGACGAAAGCAGGGTCTCCAAAGCTGTCCACGGGGTCTGCAAATTTCACCAATCTTTGAGGGTTTCAAGTATGCTTCTCGTTTTTCTTGATGAGATGAATGGTGTGTGTTTGCTTTAAGTTTTGAGAATTCATTTACACTTTGCCACACACTGTCTGAAGGATCTAAAGGCAAGATTCATGTAGCAATAGCTCCTTACCTTCTAAGAATATTTAGAGGTAACACCGGGATTACTCTGTAAATTTCCTATTCGTCTACTTGTACTCTTTTACAATGTCATTGCTTTGTAGTCCCTTTGAGGCCAACATTTTGCACTGCTATTCTCCTGATGGTGCTCATTCCCTATGTAATTTTGCTGCGTCACCTCCATGAAGATTTTGCTAAATAAAATTCTTCCAGTTTTCATCAAAAAATAAATATGGATCTATATCATTACACACACATGCAGGCACACTCTTCTTTCCACATTATTTGATTTGAAGCAGGGATATAGAAACATAGATCTTCCCCACCCCAGGCTGTACAGCACTTCTCTTTCCTTTATGGAAAAGTGCAGAATAAAGAAAGGCATTAATGATTTCAAGGGGGCATTCACGAACCCACACTAAGGGCAGGAAATGCATTCCCATCTTGTTCGCATTCCCTGAGGCAGGGGACACAAACCCGGTAACATAGGGGCATGGCCTTACAGGCTCAGCTGTATTTGGTGCCATTTCGCATTGGATTTGAAAACAGATGTGATTTTTTTCAATTAGTCATGACGGACAAGGATACTAAGGCAGGGGAATATGAATACACTAGAGGTTCACCCTGTGTGATTGGGCTGTAATATGTATATTTGTATTTTGGGCTTC
This sequence comes from Pinus taeda, assembly GCA_000404065.3. Taxonomy (NCBI): domain Eukaryota; kingdom Viridiplantae; phylum Streptophyta; class Pinopsida; order Pinales; family Pinaceae; genus Pinus; species Pinus taeda. The sequence continues at coordinate 60,448 of APFE030220832.1, forward strand.
AGTAGGGATATACAGTAAACCCATGATCATATAACCATATCTTTGGAGAATATGTAGTTTCTCAAGTATTCCGAACTACTAAAACTCATAAAAGATTTTGAAAGATACATTCAGTATTATTTACAATAGCATTGCACATAAAATGATAGATATGTTGAGCCTCACCTCACAAACGTAAGAACAAAGGTACCTAATATGTATGGAGCTAGTTTGAGCCTCAGGCCTCACTAAATCAAAAAGTAAAGGAGAATCCAACAAATCTCTAATTTGATTGTGTTTCCTTTGCTGAAACAATGCATATACTATAACAGACTCTCACTAAATAGAAAGAATAATATTAATTCAACAATAACACTAATGACTTAACACATTTTTATGACACCATGCCCAAGACTGACATTTTACAGAGACCGGGATAGCCTTTATAATATCCTTTTATACTCACCCAAACAACAGCACTGTCAGACCAATAAAAAAATGATGGGACTGTAGACTATTAACGGGATGTAGCATTTATCATATATCCTGAATGTTTTACCCTTAAATAGATACCCATAAATGGATTATGATTATCCATTAATTCTGACAGAACATATTCAGCCATACTGATCTCATTGCATACCACTTGTCGCCTCCAAACACCCTAATTTCCTTAGACTGCTTTTACTCTATCTTAACCCTTCTTCGAGGGTTGAACCCTGGATGTACAGAACCCAAAATGCCTTAATACTCCCAACAGAAAACCTAAGCGTTGACCGAAATTCGCCGAATTTTTTTTATACTCGCAGTATCAATTAAAACAACAAAACACCGCATTTGTCAGTAGATCACAATGTTTATTATCAAAATGGTAAATAGATAAATAACAAATATATAATATAAAAGAAAAACAAGAAAAATGAACCATTATTAAATTAAAGTGAAAATTCTCAGAAGTTAGGCATAAATTTTGCAAATTTCAAATTCTGGAAACCAAGCATCATACTACCCGTAACATGGTGGCGTTAAATTACCGTGTATGAAAGTAGCATGAAATCTTCTCATAGAATTGGAGCTCTGATCCGCTTCCTTCGCCTGGCAAGGCCCTTTTTCGATACTGAACATGAATATTGGAATTTTATGAGCATGCATTGTTGTATATAAGAAATTGGCAGTTTTTGAGAGGGGAAATTAAGACACTGCGTATTGTCAGTTTTGTTTCTAAATCTCCTGGGTGTAATATCTATCTACAGAGACGCTGCGTCGGACTGTAGAACTGGATCCGCTCAGGATTGGCGCCCTGTGATGAATTTTCAATTTTTTTTATCAGTTTTGAAAGATATATCTCCCTTATACAAACGTTTTATTTTTAAAAGAAAATATTGGTGCACAATGTCATTATTTAAAAATAAAAAATAATTTTGTTAGATTTTTCTTTCTGTATTGTTTTATATTTTTATATTTAGTATATAAAATATTTTATTGGCCTATGTATTTCTCCATTTTCACCATTTTCATTTATTAGACCGATAATTCGACCGATAAGCCATAGGCTTTGCTTTTGAATCAGTTGATCTCTGGTGACTGGTTTTGGTCACTTAGTATGCGTCTGATATCTTAGTATCTGTCTGACATCTGTACACAAATTTTTACCCACCCTTCTGCTCTCTCACCAACTCTAAAATGCATCGCCCTCCTAAAATGTCGCGCTGAGATGCCTCCGTTTTAATCATTCAACAGAAAATGGTTAACTATCCGCCTTAACAGGTTGGGTAGTTAATAATTAACAGGTGGGTAGTTAATAATTAACAGGTGCTAGCATCAATTCACAACGGTGCCTCCTTCGATCCTTTCTTCTCGTCCCCTGCAATTCCTCCTCTTTCCAACACAAAGGAGAATGGAAATTCAGGCACCCAATCTGTTTGTGATAATATCGAAGAAGAAAAGGCAAAGCGCCAGGGGAAGAGCAAGAAAGTGTACAGATACATGGGCCACCATACAACCAAGCTAGGGGACGACCAAGGAGTCACAGTCGACAGCGACGGAACATCATACAGAGTAGAAGGGGCGCCATTCGAGTTCAAATTCAGCTACACCGAGACCCCTAAGGTGAAGCCTCTAGCCCTCAGAGAGACACCCTTCGTTCCCTTCTGGCCGCCCACAATAAACAGGCCATGAACTGGATGAGAACCTCTTCTGAAGAGCAAGAAAATGCTTCCCAAGTTGGATTCCTTCAAGCCTCCTCCGCCCGGCAAGAAGGGCGTGAAGCACGTCCAGGCGCCTAGCCCTTTTCTCATGGATAACGGCCCCAAATATTATACCAGAACCCGAGATGAGATACTGCGGGAGCCTTTGTCGAGGAACGAGTTTAACGAGCTCGTCGAGGAGTGGATCCAGGGAAATTGTCAAGTTAATCTTGGAAGGGATGGATTGACAAACAATATTTAGAATTGATCCATACTCATTGGAGACGTCGACGGGTTTGTATGATAAAATGAAAAGGTGTTCCAACAGTAGACATGGATAATGTTTGCTATCATCTGGAGGAGAAAACGGGTGGAAAGGTCATTCGTCGTGTTGGTGGAGTAGTATACCTTTTTCGGGGCCGGAACTATAATTGCAAAAACCGTCCAATTTTTCCCTTGATGCATTGGAAGCCTGCAACACCTCTTTATCCGTAGCTGATTGTGCGAGCTCCTGCTGGGATGACAATAGAAGAAGCAGATGCATTACGAAGAAAGGACGTCGTCTACCACCCATTTGTAAATTAGGAAAAAATGGTGTCTACTTTAATCTTGTCAAAAATGTCAGAGAGGCTTTTGAAGAATGTGATCTGGTGCGGATAAATTGCCGAGGAATGAAACCCAACGATTACAAAAGGATAGGTGCCAAACTTAAGGAACTGGTTCCTTGTGTGTTGCTTTCGTTTGATAAAGAGCATATATTAATGTGGAGAGGCAGACAATACGCACCCAAGAATTCTGAAGGACAAGCTCTGGTTTCTTCTAAGTCTGCTAGTGAAGTTAGTAGAGATCTACTGATTCCGAAGTCTTTGTTATTCAATCATCTGGTAAGAAATTATTCTCTGGAACTGGGGAATTGACAACCTCTTTAGAGACAGGATCACAACGTTTTTACATTATTCAAGGGTTTCTCGTGAAGGTGTGATTGTGACTAGTTTACATAACGGATCTTTACAAGAAGAATTGGAAAAGTCATCTTTTTCAGTGCAATGTAAAGAGTTAGTTAAACTGGGTGAAAATGAGGATGCCTTTAAGCAGAAAATAAATGTTCAAACACATAATGGTAATGGCACAGATACTTCCGAAGCGGAAACAGGTTTAGAGGCAGATTATTCCAGTCATAGTATGCTATCTATATCTGGTTCTACATGTACAGCACCATTTTCTAAGACTGAGAAATGTTAAAGGCAAGTGAACTTGAATGTGCTTCAGACACAGGATTGAGCCTTGAGGTCCAGAAATACCTGTCTATCTTTTGAATATGTAGGTTGTGATTCCTCAACGGCTGGTGTTGCTATTGTTGCTAATTCCTTGAACACATCATCTGGTGTTGCTATTGTCGCTAATTCCTTGAACACATCATCTGAATCGTTACCACCTTCAACAACAGGTGTCATCATTTCAAATACTAAAAGTATGGAATGTATCAAGGATGGCAGTGTTCATTTATTATCACAGATTGATGCGAAACAGAAGATGATGCATCAAAGTGATAATTTGTTTGGAAACAAAATTCTGGTTGATACAGAGTGCAATGGGTGCAATAAAACTGCTCAAAGCAATGAACTCTTATGGCAGTAGTTAAGAATTTAATAACTATTAACGGTTTCTTATCCCTTTTGAAGAAGCTTTATAATACATCATGATACAGGAAGCTTTTTCAGAGGGGAAATCCCCTTTCAAAAAACAGCTTTATAATACATCATGATACATCCGAAAAGCTTTATAATACATCATGATACATCCGAAAAGCTTTATAATACATCCGAACAGCGTCAACAGACAGCATCCCAAAAATCCTTCCAAATGCTGCGAAACTACAACCCGATATGTAGTGGGTGTTTCTAATGCAAGTGGGGAGGGCAACAGTGGACCGTCCCAACCACCCTGAACAACAACGCGATACAACAAGCAGTTTACCTTTTAATGCATTTGGATGGTTAGTTTAAATCTAACAATCTAGCCTTATAATTTATATTTTTCACATTAAATGATAATATTATTGAAATGATATCTCGTTTATGGTACTTCCAATCTTCCAGATCGTGAGGTTTCTTGATATTTCATTTGGTAGGCCTAGTGGAACTTTCAGTGCGCCATTCGCCCTAATTATCGCAGCATTTGCAAACTTCAACGAGGATAACAGATATTTGTATATTTTAAGGGAAATATCAAACTTATTTGTATATTTTAAGGGAAATATCAGACTTAAAAACCCCTTTCAGATTAATGATTCACTAAAGTTTAAGAGAAGCATTACCACAGGTGCTATTACAAATTTGAAGTAGGATAGATGTTCGGTTTGAATAACTGAATATTCTGGATTGGGCTGAAATGTAGATTCATTTGAAGTAGGATAGGTATTCTGTTTGAATAACTGAATATTTTGGATTGGGCTGAAATGTAGATTTATTCTCAAAGGTGATGAACAATAGAGCACCTTTGTCGAAAATCGCTCCAGAAAGTAATTAGTACCATTCTCTTGTTAACCCACCAGAATCAATGCCCTCTTCTCCTTGAAAATGCATTGATAGGTGCACATTAAGATCTTGATTGGAACGCATCCGTAACTGATTATTTGAATCTTCCAGCAAATAAGCTCGACGAACACAAATACACAGTGGTGCAGAGGGAACATGCATATGTTGCTCTCTGATCTTTTGCTGATTATGTTCTTTACAGGTTGCAAAAGCATTATTAGATGGCCAACTTCTAGATGTCTATTTTACTCGTTCATTTTACAAGCGCATACTTGGTGTGAAAGTTACATATCATGACATTGAGGCTATTGATCTTTCTTATTATAAGAATCTGAAATGGATGCTGGAGATATGGAGCAGTTTTTGGTGTTATTTTTTTTAATAAATTTTTCCTTGCTTCTCTTTTAACTAGAGCTACCATGTGTCTTTTGCTCTATCAACAATCCTCATATTAACATAGCATTTTAATTTTCTCTTTTTATTAATGTGATACAAGTCACTGATGAATTAGATAATGTATTCCTCATTTTAACGTCTAAATTCTCTTTATTCTGATAGAATGATATTAGTGACATCCTTGATTTGACATTTCAGTGTACATACAGATGATGAAGAGAAACACATTCTATATTAGATTAGAATACAGAGGTATTATTTGTTTTATGCTTGGTACACTAGTCTACAAATGCCATTTTTTAAACTTTTTATTCTAATAATTTATTTTACACAAGTTTTCATTTTTGTATCCTTGAAATTTTCACAGGTAACAAACTATGAACTTATACCTCCCGGGAGAAATGTAAGAGTTACAGAAGAAAATAAACATGAATATGTGGATCTTGTCGCTGAACATCGATAAACGACTGCCATTCGCCCTCAAATCAATGCATTTATGGAAAGTTTCAATGGATTAGTACCAAGGGAACTTGTTTCGATCTTCAATGTCAAAGAGCTTTCATTTTTGTATTTTTGAAATTTTCGCAGGTAACAAACTGTGAACTTATACCTTGAGGAAGAAATGTAAGAGTTACAGAAGAAAATTATTCATGTGGACCTTGTAGCTGAACATCGATTAACCACTGCCATTTGCCCTCAAATCAATGCATTTATGGAAAGTTTCAATGGATTAGTACGAAGGGAACTTATTTCGATCTTCAATGACAAAGAGCTTGAGATTCGGATTAGTGGACTTCCTGAAATTTCCTTTAAGTAGTTCTCTGTTGAATATATTTTTCCTTTTAATCTTGTAAGATAACCTCTTATTCTTAAAACATATTTGATCTTGCAGTTGAGGGTTTCAAAGCCAATACAGAGTGCAATGCGTACACTTTTGCATTTCCAGTTGTCCAATGGTTTTGGGATGTTGTTTCACAGTTTTAGTAAGGAGAACATGGCAAGTTTACTGCACTTTATCAATGGGACATCTAAAGTATTCATTTTTCTTTTGTGGAATATTAACCATAATTTTAAAGCTTATTAAAAATAAAACTTACAAACTCTCTTGTATCCTCTCATTTGGGAATTTGTATGTATACTTAGTTTCTACAATGATAATGCAGCCTAAAAATTGTTATTTAATCAGTACTTTAAAACTGGCATCCTCTCATTTGGGAATTTGTATTTATGCTTAGTTTGTTATCTCTACAATGATAATGCAACCTAAAAATTTTATTTAATTAGTACATATTTTTGTGTGTCACACTTTAAGATAATCTATGTATTTTCATTAGCTATGTGTTTTTATTAGAAGAAATGTACACAGAATTGCTTTTTAAAAAGTATTTTTTATAGCCTTTGTTTATCCAAGACTTAATCTTCATTACAAAATTTTATTATTATGTATTTTAATTTGGATTATATATGAAATTAAAATAGCACCACTTATCATTTATATGTAAATTAAAATACATTGTAAATAAATTTAATTAATTTAAAATTATTATATATTATATATTTTGTAGATTTTAACAATCATTTTAATTGAATTTAAATGGTGGTTCCCAACAATTATTATTCTCTATTTTTAGTATTGTGTTAAAATATATTCAAATTAGTGTTTTTTTAGAGTTAGAGCTCTAGAAAATATATATATAATTTAACAATTATATATAAATATGTACAATTTATCATATATAATAAAGGTCTATAAACTAAAATATCATCTGTTACAATATCTATATAAAATTTGAATTTGCCAATACATATGGCATATGGCATACATATCTACAAATGCATTTCTCTTTTTTTTGGTTGATAAGTCGGTGAATCCTGAAAAAAAAAATCACCTTTAGCCTGTGGCTGAAAGGTCACGACTCAAGGGCATCTAAGCCGTCAAAGTCACCCAGGGATCGCACCCAGCCTCCATGACTCAGGAGCATCTAAGCCGTTAATGTCACCTGGGGATCGCACCCAGCCTAAGCCGCACCAGCCGAAACCATACTGGATGAAAGGTCACGACTCAAGGGCATCTAAGCCGTCAAAGTTGCCGAAACCATACTGGATGAAAGGTCATGACTCAAGGGCATCTAAGCCGTCAAAGTCACCCAGGGATCGCACCCAGCCTCCATGACTAAGGAGCATCTAAGCCGGAGCATCTAAGCCGTTAAAGTCACCTGGGGATCGCACCCAGCCTGAGCCTCCATGACTCAGGAGCATCTAAGCCGTTAAAGTCACCTGGGGATCGCACCCAGCCTGAGCCGCACCAGCCGAAACCATACTGGATTTTTGGTATCGGCGAGACTAGAACTGGTGACCTAGCTTACGGAGCGCCTTAACAACGCGCTCTTTCACCGACTATTCTAAATCTCTTTGATATCTACAAATGTGTTTCTCATACTATTTTTCTAATTTAAAAACTTATGGGTCTCTCTTTCCAGCCAAAACCATACTGGATTTTTGGTATCGGCGAGACTAGAACTGGTGACCAAGCTTACGGAGCGCCTTAACAACGCGCTCCTTCACTGACTATTCTAAATCTCTTTGATATCTACAAATGTGTTTCCCATACTATTTTTCTAATTTAAAAACTTATGGGCCTCTCTTTGCATTTTTTGAAGTGTATATAAAAGTATCACTACTATGTGATATATATATATATATATATATATATATATATATATATATATATTATGATATATCATAATATCCATATTCCTATTAATAAATATATACTAATAATTAAATATTATTATAATCATTTTAAGTAGTTAAGATAAAATCCAACTAATATTACTATAATCTTTATTAAGATTAAATTATCATATTAATCTTAATAATAATCATAATTTAATAGTAATATTAGTTGGATTTATGATGATTATTATTATTATGATAATTTAATAATAATCATTAAATTATGATTATTATTATTAAGACTAATATTACTACTATTATTAATTAATACCAATTTAGATCCATTTTAACTAGGGATCCCTAATTAAGATTGAGTTAGGCTCATATAATATATGTAGTTGACATTGAAACATTTTAAAATGTTAAAACATGTCCCTCATCTTTTTTCTTTCAATCATACATTTAATTATTTTTATTATTGATGATGATGATGATGATGATGATTAACGTCCACTAAAACCAATGTGGGCTATCGGACCTCAAGAAAAGAAGAAGAATTTACTTGCTTTTCTTCAAAATCTTGTTTCTATTATCAAAGAGAAAGGAAAGAAGTGCTCAAAGATCACTATAGTTGGCATGGCTTGGCTTAATAAGTCAAGAAGGTTGGAAGTGTGGCAGATGTTAGGGAATTGAGAGCGGATGTGAGTAAGAGTCGGGCAATCTAAAAAGAAGTGATTTTTATCTTCCACCTTCTTAGTGTTGCAAATCTGATAGATTCTATCTTCCCAAGGAGTAGACCACCACCCGGTTTCACTTTGAAGCTCATGAGAATTAGTTCTTATCCTAACGATGTTCATTATTTTCTTAGTGTTGGTTAACATAGTGATCCGAATTGGATCCTGAAAGCTCTCTAAGTTTTCATGGATGTTTCAAATTATGTTAAAAGATTCAAGTCCTAGAAAATATCAAATCTATTAGAAGGAATCCTCGTAACAGTTGCAGTTGTGCCGAGAGCGGAGCAACAAGGACCCTCAGTCGAGTGCGCAGATCGTTGGCCCATGGTAACGCGCACTGGTGCAAACTGGCAAAACTGGAGGCCAAATCAAGAAATGGGGGTGGTTTCTGATACATGATTACAGGGCGTCCCCCTCAGTGAAGGAAAGCCCTGAAGCGCCCAGACCTGAAATCGCTATAAAAAAACGAAAAAGTAATTGTTTCAGTTCCATAGCGCGGGATTCCCCAAACCGGCAGGATATCGAAAGGCTTCGAGGCGGTAAGCAGTTTTGACTATGTCTCGCCCGATGCCACACATTGAGCGACACGCATCCAATGGATGAGAGAGAAAACTACCCGCATCGAACGGGTAAACATTGTGCGACTTGTCTACCCGATATGAAGGACAACCGTAGGATCTGGGGGGCCCATATCAACGACAGAGATACGTCCCGATGACTGACCGAATTTGACAGGTCAAAAAGCAAGATGACAAGGGATTTGAAGTCCGACGTGGATGATGAGTTGGCAAACGATTCATGATTCGCGGGCGATCTTGAAGCAAATAGAATTAACGACCAATCAAAAATGATTCAAGGAATCTGACACCCAGTTCGTTGGGAAACAGGTGGCCACCTCCCTGCGAGGCATTACCCAGTGACAATGACACAGAGCAGAGGAATTCGAACGGACATAGGTAAGGAAACCAGAAGGCCGGGAAGCGGAAACGAACAATCTAAAGAACAGATTGGATTTAAAGCCATGACCTGACAGAAGCAAAGAAAACAACACAGAGAGGCAGACAAGAGTTAGCTAGACGCAAGAAGCTAATAGCAGAGAACAGAGAGTAGAAGTCAAGTTGACCTGAAGACAACATCGAGCCAGACAGAGCCAAAGAGAGTTAGAGAGTCTATGTACTCCATTGAATTCTTGAGAGGTTCAAGCAAACTTCTCGACATAGGCTTGTCATACTATTGTGACCCTCAGAGGTCGAGTTTCAGTAAGGAGAGCCTATGCATTCCATTCCTACTGACTTCATCCTGTTTAAGTGAGTCTTAAATCGAGCTCACTGTTGTAAAAACTCTGCTTGAAAACATAATAGAGAGGCCACCACTGAAAGGTTGGACCAGGAGACGTAGCCCAAGAGCATTGGGTGAACTCCTTATTAAACTTGTTTTGTTTACATGTTTGACTGTTATGTTTTCTCTGATTGCCTCAGTGTCAATGTATTCTAGCAATCTTATCGATCTGTTGCATAAGTAACATAGGCACATCCATGCACATGAGTTTGTAATACCTTTAATTCTTTGTCTTGGATAAATTCCAGATCACATAGAGAAATCATTTTGGTTATCAAGGGTGGGGGTGATCACTTCCTTACAGTATTTTAGCTTCCTTTTACCCTCCAGCTCCTTATCACCCCACATATTGTCCTTAAAATTGGAGGTAATAACATCTTTGACACTATCCTAGCTTCCCATGATGATCTCCTCCTTAATCCCCAAATGGTTGAGCCAAGATTGGGCATCCTTATGCCACCACGCTTGAAGCGAAGGTGGGGCTTTTGACTAGAGTTAGGCGCAATTCTCAAGAGCCTCTTGGGGTCCATGTTGTTTATTTCATATCAATTCCATATTAAGCATTGAAATGATTAAAAATTAGAAAGCAATTATTAATAGAATAAAAATTCTCTCAATCTCTATATATGTTTCATGTTAAAATATTTTACTTAAACTCCCTATTGAAATATTCATGTTAAAATCTTTTACTCAACCTCCCTATTGAAATATTTTATTTTTAACCCACTTTAAATTTTCTTTGTTACTAATATTTTTAAAATCTTATATATCAACTCCATATTAAAATGAAATAAATTACACACCTGGCTAGTTATAGAAAGGGAAAATATAAAAATAAAAATTAAATTAAATTAAATAACTTTATTTTCCTATGTATATATTTGTTAATAATCACATCAAGAACATTTGGTAGACCCTTTTTAACCATCTAGAGTGTTTATTTTTTTAATGTAACATGTAAATTGATTGTAGAATCATATTTTTTTTTTCTCGGTAAAGACTGTGCTAATTATATTAAAAAGAAAGAAAAATATGTACAAAGAGGATAAACCTCTGAGGGAGCTATAGCTCTACCTCGCTCAAAGTAGTTTTGCAAAATATGCTTACATTGTAGACCAGATGCAAAATATGCTTACATTGTAGACCAGAGTCCGCAAAAAACTGCATAGAACTCTGTCTGTCAAAATTAAACAACATGAAACTGAGAATTGTAATTGGTAGACAAAAATGGAGGTCCATGAGGAGGTGCCGCGTTAGGAAGGCGACCATCTGGAGACGCTGCTTGATCTTTAGCCCAACAAAACTGAATTGCCTTCTTGAGTGGTCAAAAAAGGATTAGAAAACTTACTTGGATTCTGCATTGTCCTGAATGTAGAATCATGTAGAATCATATTAAGTAGTGAAGAAATTACATTTTTTCCTCTTACTAAAAGGTAAATATATTTTTTTACTTTTGGAGACTTTATATCTCTATCTAAACTTATATAAAATTAAGCTTCAAGTTGAAATATTTTAATTATGACTGACATTAATATCATTTGTTATTACTATTTTTAATTTGTTAATTTAAAGTATTATTTTAGTATTTTAAATGTAACGATATGTAACAACATCTCTCCCTTAATGGGTTGTAGAGTGCCTCTCTACGTAATTATTATTAAATAATTAAATAATTTAAAATTAAACAATATTAAATCATTTAAATAATATTAAATATTAAATAAGTGATGCAAACAATATAAACTATGCTTGAGCTGCTCACTTAAGGTTTCTTCAACCTACACTGATCTGAAGCTTCTACAGCCTCTACGTCAGCTCGCATGGCACCCCCTGGGGGGAAAATGGAGGCCCCTCTTACAAGTCAGCGACTGTCAATCGCTTTAACCAACAACCACTGCAAATTAGCACTCCTCGCATGCATTCTCAGCAAGCCAAGCAAATAACGTCGTCAAGCTATGGCCAGAAACCAACAGCCGCTCCAATGCAGGATTCACCTACCAAATCAAGCCAAAATTCAAGTCCCTGTCGGCCGCAAGCTCAAGAAGTCCCTCTTCTTGAGATCATGGTGGAAAAATTAGGATCCACCATTGAAAGGATGAAGGAAAGAGCGTTGATCTGCAAATTCATCAACTCAACTCCTGAAAAAAAATAAAAAATAATAAAATAAAATAAATAATATATATATATATATATATATATATTATATATATATATATATATATATATATATTATATATATATATATATATATATATATATATTATATATATATATATATATATCTTTGCTCAATTGGCTAAGGAGAAACTTGACCATTAAGGGAGATGCATAACTGGAATTAGGCTCACGGGGTTTTTCACAGTAATATTTAACATTGAAGATAGGGACAATATTATGCAGGGAGGACCCTATTTCATGAACTCTGTTAGTCTCTTCATCAAACCATGCATTCCAAAATTCAATCTGGAGAAGGAAGACTTTTGCAATCTTCTAGTATGGATTAGATTATATTCCCTGCCTCAGGAATAATGGGACCCATAAATGTTAGCCCACATTGGAAACAATTTGGGAGAATTTGTTATGCTCTCAGACATAATGAAGGTAGGAAGATATACTTCCTATGCAATATTGTGCGTCTATATGGATCTCACGAAACCCCTCCCTGCCAATATTTAGCTCAGATGTGAAGATAAGATTTGGGAACAACCGATAGACTATGAGAAAATCTCATTCAGATGTAGGCATTGACATGATTATGACCATCTCCTTAAAGACTACCCTAAGAAACCAGCAGCTCAAGAGGTGAATTAAGCAAAATGAATTCACAGTCATGAGACGAGTGCTTCAAAACATTGTTTGGGTAGAAGCGGGCTACTAAGCGGAAGGGTGATCCTTCAAACCCTTCGAATGTGCAAAACAAAAATAATTTCTTAGTTCTGCAATTGGATGAAACAGAGGAACCAGAGGCAGCTCAAGCTATAAGCCATGGAGACAAATTTCAACTACATAAGAACAAGGAAACCATTGAGACATTAAACCCACCTCAAAATACTCTCTATCCCACGGGAGAGTATTCGTCTCTGATGGAGGAAGAGGACATATAAGATCCGAAGCTACAAGCAATGGACCTGTAGTAGATAGTCGAGGAGTGGCAAAAAAAAGACCCTGATATGATTCCTAAGGACCAAATCCAGTTGGTAGCTCGTGCTTATCTTCAACACCAAGATGTGATCCAGCAACAAGCCAATAAGCCAAGTATTATCTCTTACCCTTCGACATCCTTCTCACTGCAAGGGATAAAGAGGAATGTCACACAGGAACTCCCACCAAACATGAAAGAACCAAAGAAAAAAGGACAAAAATCCAACAATCAAGTGTTGCAAGATCTGGGAAATTTTTTTGTTAACTCAAGAAGGGTGACACCAATGACAACCCTCTTTCCCTCGCAACCTTCTTTGCAATGATCAAGATCCTATCATGGAAAGAAAGGGGATTAAATAGAAAATCTAAGTGTCGCATCCTCAAAAATCTAATTTCCATGAATCGACCTGAAATTTTTTTGCTTCAAGAAACCAAATGCTCTCATCATTCTCTTTCACAAAGCATTCCCTCAATATGGAGAAACTGTGAAATCCTATCACACTATGCAATAGACACTTTGGGAGGTTTAGCCCTTCTATGGAATCCTTCCATTGTCTTTATTCAAGAATCATTCTCCCTTCCTAGGATTCTCACAGTTATTTTTCAGCCGATAGGTTCTTCCCAGTCCAGCTTCCTCTCGAACGTCTACGGGTCGATACTCCCTTCTGACAAGAAAATCTTCATTTCCAACCTTCATTATGTGCATGAGTTGGTAAGGCCAAACCCCTAGATTGTAGCTAGTGATTTCAATCTAATAAGAACTCTTCAGGAAAATAAGGGTGGAATAAGGAAATTGTAACACCCTCCTCCCACATTTACCCAAGTTGATCAGTCCACTGGATAAACATGTGATGATAGGCTACTATGATGCGATTCAACTCCCCATGTATAGTTAAGGAAGTGGAACCGACAAAACCAAACCAATCTAACCTTCCACACATGTTGGACCTTTAGGAGCGAACTAACCCCTGAAACAACTTAACATTTCAATGATTTGGACCCTCAGTCGCTCCCATGACAAGCCATGCATGCAACTGAGGCCTTCCAGTCGCTCCCACAGCAAGGCATGCCAGCGACTGTGGACTTTTTTAGCTAGTTCTGAGCCAACGACCCTAGATTCTATGCCACTTTTTCAGGGGCAAGACTTAGGCCACTACCCCGAACTTCATGAAACCTTCAAAAATGATAAGTAATAATGGAGTAAGGCTACTAATGCAATCATTGGTACAAGTAATTGATCTGAACCCTACTAACCATGACAGGCATTTTGTCAAACATGTCTCAAATATATAATCTACATGTCATAACAACATATTTGAGCATAGGGGTCTCATACTTATATGAGATTCATAAAGAAGCATTGTTGCCCATTCACAATATTTGCATTATCATTTATTAGGTTATATATTCATTGTACATTTACTTGCTAATCAAAACATGATGAGAGCCATACATCAAGTATGTCATAAAACATACTCATAACCAACATATAACCAACATAAATAACCAGGATATGACAGCCATAAGAATCACATATGAACCAGTGTATTTACACATGAAATACCAAGAAGAAGGATCTCTTATTAATGAATGTATAAGCCAACCAGATATGGGACTTCCACGAACCACTCGACCATATATTGGCTGAACCAAATCTTTCTTTCATCCAATCACCCCATGCCATATTCCAAGCATGAATGTAGGACTCACAACAAAACCAACAAAGCCTTCCTGAAGCCAAACCACCTCAACCCTCATCAATAGAACCAGGCTTTACCACAATCCCCACCAGATCACTAGGCCCAAAACAAGCACGGATGCCTATGGATCTCTCCACCTAAACCGTGAGGAATTTGTCTATCTCAACCTCTCAGATTTACCGTGTATCCCGTCATTACCGATCAAGGGATTCCTAGTCCTACGAGGTCTCCACCCTCTGGGATTTATTGTGTATCCCGTCATTACCAGTCAAGGGATTCCTAGTCCCAATAAAGGGTATTCACTACTGAGATTTACCATGTATCCCACCATTCACCGGCCAAGGGATTCCTAGGCTCAATTGAAGTGTTCACATCCAGGTTTTACTGTGTATCCATATGGGGGTTCCTAGGCCTTGTGAATAATCCTTAGACCACCCCACTCATCTTTGAATCCATCCGGCAATCCAACTTAACCAAATACAAGAAAACCCACCACACCATGGCTACTCGGAAATGTCAAGGCAAGGTTGAAGAACACTTTCCCCCCTGGCAAAACCCATGCCAATGATAGCAAGAGAATCAAGAACACACATGCATGCCAAAACTATCAAGGAAATCATACATGTAACTTGATATTTGCAAGCAATATCACTGTAGCCACTTGATATTGTTTGACATTTGCCTTCTTTTCTTTCCTTGATCTAATGCTAAAGTGCTCCAAGAAAACTCTAAGTGTTTAAGAGTGTGAGAGAGAAAGAATAGAGAGAGAGCTCCAAAACTGAACTGACAAAAAAAGGTACCAACTCATCCTTAGAAGCCTTTTTATTAATGAGGCCTCTATTTTCTTAAAATTTCCTTCATTTTCCTCCTCACATTCAACATGTGACTTTTCGCCTTCATTTTTTCCTAATTTCCATTATTTTCATAAATAAAAGTCAATTAATGCCTTGTTCTTTTCCAAAACCTTTGTCATTTCCTTTTCCAATTTCCCTTAGCCATAATAAACCAAATGAACATCCACACTAGGATTATTTTCCCATCACTTAGCTTGGAATATGTTTCTTGTGACCTTGGTTATTAGTTTGCCTTTATTAACTTTATTACATGGAATTTTGACTAGGGTTGTTACAGAACCCTCCCTCTTCGAGGAACACCGTCCTCGATGTTCAATGACACCTACAACCAACAAAATTGCTAAGAAGCAAACATATTTCCCATGGAGCTTCATAACTTAGCTCGCTATAGTATTTACAATGATCAACCTGTTGAGAAGAAAACCAACATGACACATAATAACATAACAACCATAACAACATGACACCCATACCGCTTGTTGGATCTTTATAGCACAACTTGTGGCATTATTTACATCCATATACATATGTACATATACCAAATCATCACACCAAAACATATACCAAAAACATTCTCTCAACCAGCGAATAGAGAAGGATACATAGCCTGCATCTGATCTGCCATCTCCTATGTAGCTTCATTGGGCCCAAAGTGCTTCCACTGCACTTTAACCTGCTCGATTGCTCAGTTCCGGATCATGAGCATCTTTCTCTACAATATACACTTAGGTTCCAATAGGAATTATCCATATGGCTCCATTTGCAATAAAAACCAGTGAATCACATGATCAACATATTTAACATACTTCTCAAGCAATGACACATAGAAAACATCCTAGACTTTCACTATCAGAGGTAGTGCAAGTCGATAGGCTACTGGTCCAATCCTTTTAATAATCTTGAAAGGTCCACAAAACTGAGGTGCCAGCTTGGCACATGATCCAATCCTCAAGGATTTATTTTTCGGCTTGATGCGCAAATACACATGTTCCCCATCCTAAAACTCCTTAAACATCATGTTTTGATATGCATAACTTTTCTATATTTCATATGTTTCCTGTTGATTCTTCTTGATTACCTACATTTCTTGTTCCATCTCTGCCAACATGTTTTTTCCTATCAATACCTTGTTCACTGGATCACTCCAACTGATGGGAGTTTTACAACTCCGCCCATAGAGTGCCTCAAATGGATTCATCCCCAATGACTCCTGTGTTAGTGTCAGTCTTTCCAGCCTTCCTCCAGTGATCAAATATGCTCGAGTGTCAAGGTCAAATTTTGTCATTTCAGTGAGTCTTTCTAGCAAAATTTGGTCACTAAGCATTAGGTCTAGGGTTTGCTTTCGCTCCTTTCAAAGTTGCCCAAATGTCAGTCTATGTCACTATTCAGCTGAGTCTATCATCATTTAGAAGGTTTTTATCATCATGTCAGGTTCCATTGGGTCATTTTACACCTTGTTCATGCCTCAGTTGTGCCTAGGTAAGGTTCATTTCCCTCTCATAGGGTTTTGAAGAAAATTTCTTTTGGATGGCCAAATCATCAGCAAAACTTGTATCCAGATGTTCATACACCTTATCCTATCCTTCATGTACCTTATTAAACACTTCCCATCACTGAGATCCCCCAAATTCCTCATTTTTGCACAAACCCTAGTTTTTTGCCACAACTTGGCAATCTTCTAGGTTGGGCCTGTGTTTTGCCTTTTTGGACCCCTTCCCCTCACTCAATCTCTGAGATTCCACTTTCCCCTACTTCCTAACATCCCTCCCTACTTCCAAAAATTTCCCCAAGAATTTAGAAGCCCCTTATCACCTTCATTTCGCTTCATTTCGACAAAATCCCTTGTTTCACACATCGGGATAAGTTTCACTCAAAAGATGTTCCAGAGAAATAAAAGATGAATTTTGAAAAACTGAGAGAGGTTTTTGTTCAAAACATACCAAAGAAGAAAAACCTCCTTCACCGTTTACACATGTGTCATGGTTTTAGAGAAATGTCAAAACTACAATCGCCTCGGGAGAATTGATGTACCTCTGTAGTGACCTTGGGAAAATCAAGTTTTCTCCTAGCGTGGTTGGTGAAGTAACTTTCTTGATTAATCAAAGGCTAACTAGAAAAAATTATCTTTCCAATGAACTATTATGAGCTCAATTTGGAGATGAGGAAGGCATTCAAAAGTTGACTACAACAGCACTCTGCCTTGAGGCAGCCTCATTTGGCACATTTTGCCTAGTCTTGGGAGATTTGACTTTTGACAAGGAAAATGAACTCCAAATTAAAAAATCATAGTTGGCTTGGAAATTAGACTCAAATATCTTTCCAACGAACTATCCTGCGCCCAATTTTGACACCGGGAAGGCCTCCACAAGCCTCCTGCAAAATGCACTTGTGGCGCACGGTGCGTTGGGCAGGCGCGCGGCGCATCAGAGGCACGCGGCGCATTGGGCAAGTTTTCACAGTGTAAAAATACACTGGCGTGGTGCATCAAAGGTGTGCAGCACGTTGGGTAGGTGCACGGTGCATACAACCAACAAGCCCAAAAACTTCACAATTTTGCTCCAAAATTGCCCAATATGCTTGGATCATCATTTGAGCTGCATGTTTGATTATCTTATAAGCTTTGCATGGATTGATTATGACAAGTTATTCCAAACCAAACATACACCTTGTTTCAAACACCATGGAGACGGACAAATTCATCATACGAACAAGACAGTGATTCGATCAATGAACTGCATGGACCAGGAAGACACTGAAACGGAGTAAAAGGCAAGATCGGCTCTAAATCTTGGTCGAAGCTTCTTTGGCTGAGCATGGCACTTGATGAGGCACCTTCAACCAAAATTTCAAGGAATTTGGAGAAAATTTTGTCATTTTGAAATTTTTGGCTTGCAAAACAGGTTTTTCAGCTCAATCCGTAGCACGCCGCGCGCGACCCATAAGATTGAGAGGTGCAAATCACAAATGACTTGTAGTTTTGGATTTGTCAAGATGAATTATACATGCTCAGCTATTTCCAAAGCATTTCATTAAGTTCTGGGTGACCAAAGGGCTCAAAAACACCATGAAAATCACCTTTCTGCCACCTTTTGCACCAGCAGGAAGTACTTCTGGGAGAATGCACTTTTGGAGGGGCAAATGGACTCCAAATTGGAAAATTCGACTTGGGTTGGAAAGTAGACGGGCAGGGCTTTCCAACAAGCTAATCTGAGCTCAGTTTGGATGCCAGGAAGTGCCCCATAATCAGGTTGAAAGGCGCGCGATGTGTAGAGCTCAGGCGTGCGGCACATAGAGATTTTTGGTCAAATTTTCACCTTCCAGCTCAGAATTTCGGCCAGTTATGACTAGTTTCACCGCTTGATGTGGTGTTTGACCTAGCTTGATGTAATTTGATGTGTGTGATGTAATTTTGGCACATTTTTACTTGTTCTAGAGGATTCATTCACTAAAAGGTGAAAATTAAATGAATGAATTGGTTTCCTAGCATATAGGGGTAAGTTGTTTGACTACCTAGATTTTAGTTCCTTGTTTAGAATTAGTTCAAATAGCTCCTAGAATGATGAGATCGACCCCTAGAGGCAAGGAAAGGGGTTAGGATTGTCTATATGATGTAATTTCTCAATCATTTTCAGAGGTTGGAGAGGTTGGACACTTGGGATTGCTTTGGCATACTATTGTACATATTTTCTTTGCATTTTTAGCTAAGGAAAGACCAGGGTTTTGCAACACTATTTGGGATCCATGTGGCTTTATGTTTTGATGGTGTGCTTCTTTCAGTAATTGTAAGTTGTTATGTGTATCATTTTCCTTCTTTCATCTGCTATAATTGAACAAATGAAGTGTTAAGGTAGAATCCATCGATGGTTATGCTCTGCCTTTAAGTTTCTTTAATTTTCCATGTTTTCATCTATTTAAGGAGAATCCTTGAAAGTTTCTTGCTCTCCTTAGCTCCTCACCAGTCTGATCTACCCATTCATTCACTTTGAAAGCATCAAGATGATCACCTACCTTGCCCCAAATAGACCTCTGCAAAAACTGTTCCTCATCCCCAAGCCCAAATTGTCTTTCCCATTGTTTTCAACAAAACCCTAAAAATCCAAATAAAAATCAAACTCTCATATCTTTTTACTAGCCTAAAAGCATTTACCATTTTAAAGTCATCTCGCACCCTATTGCTCATTTTATCGAGATTGACTGGAGAGAGCCCTCTCCTGTCCTCGTAGGGCTAGCTACGAGGCTGAGCGTGGTTTGATGTGGCCTTGAGTTTTACCTTATTTCAGCCTAAGGTAGATTTGAGCGCTAACATTTTCATCACAAGAACAATATTCGATACCCAATCGGTTAGAGGAATGAGGTAAATGAAACCGGCATGGAGGAGTTTTTCAACTTCCGCCTTGATGGCAACGGCTTTCTTGGGGTGCACCTGCCTTAGCCATTGTCGTTCTGGTTTGACATCTGGATACATCTTAATTTTGAGTTCAACTATGCTCGAGTTGATACCTGGAATTTCATCATATGACCAAGCAAAGACATCTCTAAACTCAGGAAAGAGAGTGCTATATATTTCCGGTTCTGAAGAAGAACAAGAATTGCCAACATGAATATTCTCTACAACATTTGTTTTGGTTGAGATATTTATGGCAGTAGTCTCTTCGATATTGGATAGGTTTCTCTCAGAATCCATCGTATTTACAGTATTTATCAGAAATTCAAATACTGAAGGATGGTGTAGGTCACCGGAATTATCTTCTTTCCAGTTCAGAAGATGGGAACGATGGTGGTATTCTTCCCATGGTGCCCCATAAATCATCATCGATTGAATGATTCCTTCATTTGTAGAGTGTACTTGTGACCAAGGATCTGAAGGGGTGCCATATTCCTTAGACCTATCTATCCAAACGCTCGATGAGCGTTGATGCGGGTTTGCCTCCCATGCTGAAAACATTGATTGCTATAATATTTCGAGTGGGGTTAGAGGCAAAAATTGCGAATGATCCAATTTAACATCGTTTTCTGACATATTTTGAATGGAAGATATCATATTGCAGGTTCCTACATTAGCCACTTCCGTGAAATTTGTAGGAGGGGGTAGGGTAAAGGTTCCCATTAATGTAGGGTCTTTTAGTAGGCCTACTTCGATATTGTGAAGCATGTTAGGGCTTCCATGGATCATCGGAATGCTTCCCGTAACTTGCGAACTGTTGGGGAGAAAATTTTGTTGGTCGATGATTGTAATTCCTCCTTGGGAAGGAAATGCAATTTTCCTAAAGTAGGTCGACTCAACGGCTGCCATGGCATATATCTAGGGTCTTCCTAGTAGGATGTTGTAATCGAGATTTCCGTCAATGACTTCAACATCGATTTCTATTGTTTTGCCCCCTAGTTCGACTTGCAAGTTACTTAGTATTCCATACGGGGTGTATGTTCATCCATCAAATGCTTTCAATGTTGTTGATGATTGTGACAAGGATGGAGACCATAGATTTTTCCAGCAACTCATCGACATGATACATGTGGATGCCCCCTCATCAATAATTGTTCTATGAACAGTTTTGTTAAGGGCTTTCACTTGAATGAGGAAAGCTAGTTGAGTTGGTAACTAAGGGTTGTATCCTTTGTGATTAAAAGATACAAGATTGGAATCCATTGGCTCAATCCCACCTATTGCTGATAATAAAGCCTGCTTTTGGGAGGGGCAATTTTGTAGTACCTCAAGAGTCGACATCACGAAGGGTGATTGGGCTAAATCCTCCACTATATTATAGTGTTGCGCTGCTCTGGCACGAGGATTAAATGTCAATTTGTGTACTACTCCTTTTGGCGGTTTTATTGTTAATTCCAGAATGATGAGTGGCACGACTTCGGTTGAAGTTGTTGTTGAACTACAAGGTTGATCATTATCCTTGTTGTTCAACATTTGTGGATTCACGTAATCTTTACTCCTTGTCGTTATTAGAGCATCATTCAGTTGCTTTGAAACTGACAACATTAGCACTTGGGACGGAAAATCATTTTCGCTAGCAACCAGATTTGTTCCTGGGTTTGGAAACGGATCAGTCAGTACAACCGAGGTTTTCGAACTTGTGAAAGATTTTCTAAGTTCTTCTTTATATGGACAGTCTCTAGTCTAGTGATCCTCGTCACATATATGACATGGATTTTTTGGTTTCCCATTCCCAAAAGGGTTTGCAGAAGATTTTCTAGGAGATGAGTCCTCCTGGTTTTTCTTCTTCCCTTGTTTTTTCTTCTTTCTCCGAGCTACTTGGGTTCTTTGCCTTTGTCTATTGACACGGCATTTACTTCCGAGGCTAGAAGTTCCTCATTTTCATTTTGACTCGAAACCGTGCGGGCCTTTTTTCAATGTAGCCTTCGTGGTTTTAGTTCTTTTCATACCTATCACACCATCGTCGGCATGAGAGTCTTTGTTTGATTTAGGACGTGGAGGAACGGAAAATTTTGGTCTAGGAGCGTCAGGGATTTTATCGTAGAGCATGCCAGACTGAGTATAGATCAAGTCTAGATATTGTGCATGAGCAATAACTTCCTCTTCAGTGACGACTCCTCCCTTTGCCACATATTTTGTAATAGTGGGTAACAACGACTTAATAAACCATTCAGCCAATAGCTGATCAATAACATATGTTTTTACCATTCTATGACGACGTCGCCACTCATGAATATGATCTGATATGTGAGTGGCTGTTGTTTGTTTGAAATTGGCAAGTAGCTCAGTTCTTGTTTAGTACCATATAGGTAACCGAAAATGGGTTAAAAAGGTTGTGGCTAGGGTACTGAAGTTATCAAACGAAGCTCTAGGTAGTTCGATATACCACTTTGCTGCTAGACCAGTTAACGTGCACTGAAAGAGGTGAAGCCGAATCGAATCATCATTGAGAGTGTTTGATGAACACCATAGATGAAAGGTCATCACATGATTCGATCGGTCTTCGCCTGGATTCCCATTAAATTTAGGAATATCCGACGGAAGTTTATGCGGAATCGCCAGCCACTAAGGGGCGTAGGCAATTGGATCGTTTGTTAGTCAACTCAGATCCGGTAATTCTAAAGTTACCACGAAAGGCAACTGTTGATTCAGGCTTGGTTGAGCATACCCAGGATAAGACGGAATTGTTTGAGCAGTTAGTCTTTGTATACCAGCATAATGCATTTGATGTTGGTAACTTTGGTAAGGTTGATGGGCATAACCATTATGATATGGTTGATACGGCTGCCCATTACTTGCAAAGACTTATTGCTCATATCCTTGGTAAGCCTGCTGGAATTGTAGTTGTTGGTATTGCACCAGCCATGGTTGTGAAGCCATGGACTGTTGTCCAGTACTGACTGTTTGACCAAGGTGGGAATTGGTATTCCCTGTTTGAACCTGTGCCATTCCACTAGTTGGTGACTGTGGTTGTGTCGGAGGTACAAGAGATTGTTGTATTGCAACCTGCGAAACTTGATGTTGGCATACAACTGGTGACGCTTGTACTTGCGATACTGCCACAATAGCCGGCATAGTGGGGATGTTTGTCATAGGTAAACTTTGTTGTATTGAGCATACAACTCTTGGTTGTTGAGATAGGATTGGCACCCAACCACTAGTTGTGATTCTAGCATAACCCAAATTTTGTTGTGAACTCACGCATGGTTGTCCTTCCGAGGAAGACAATGAAAGGGTATATGGCCCTCCATACAACAGTAATCTAGTACTCAAAGGAATGATTTGCCTTTGGGGACTAGTTTGCCCAAATTGACCTTGTGACGGATCAATTTGTTGAGACTCAACGTAAGAGATTCCAGATATAATTACAGACGAACAAACGGGAACAATCCATACTGTCGAAATAGCCCCTGGATGGACTCCATCCAGCGATTAAAAGCTGGTTGGGACAGATGGCACACCAGCGAACATTGTCGAAATAGCAGAAGGAGCTTCTACTGTTGCTGTGTCAGGTGACATAGTCCTTGATGTTGACGGTTGTTCAGACATATTAAGCCTATCCAAAAGATTCCTTAGAGATTCTTCAGGAACTTCCGAGGGCGGGTGAATATTTTTTGATGAAGAAGGATACAGGGGAATCCTAGCTCCAAGTTGCGTTGGAGTGCTAGATGTAGGATCTTCCACAATCTCTTCTATGGCAATCAATCCAGGAGGAAGAGGCAGACCGTCAGGTCCGTAAAATATTTCTAGTTCCGAAGAAGATGTAAGTTCTGCAGTAGTAGACAGTTGGGGAATAACACCTTCCGAATCGGTTGTAGACAGAGTCGGTTCAGGAATAGAAGTGTTAACCGTCACACTAGGATCAGTTGTAATGTCCTTTTGTTGTTGCAGAATTTCTCCTGTAGAGGCAGGGATACCAGAAATGTTCGGAGTAACCGGAGTCTCTGAGGATGTTGGAGTGCTTGCTCCAACCAACCTATGGGACTTTGATCTGGCTAAACGAGTTCGCTTCGTCCGGAATGGTTTTGCTTCCGGAGTCAACGATGGTTGATTCGTAAGTCTCCGCGAACAACAGGGTTTTGATTGACTTTCTTCCACGATTGCGGATTACTTGATCAACTCAAAATAAAAAGGGAATTTTTTTTTTGAATTAAATGAATTTTAGACGCTTTGACACAACTTGTTTTTTCAATTTTAAAGAGTCGAGAAAAAACAAAAGATGACTCTAGTCGCCTTTGATTTTTATTGAGCTTGAAGTGACAAGTACTCAGAGGACCTTTTCCTTTAAGGAGTCTGAAAAGGAGCAAAATGAACTTCTCTAGAGATCTAGGTAGAGAGGATTACCAAACCAATCGCAAAACTGTAGAATACTTTTTACAGTACGACAATCAATCTCCCGAATGCTGTGTTCAGTGCATTGCGATCGATAGGGCGGCAGACACGGCTTCCTAAGGATAAAGGATGTAGCCTATTGTGGTCTCCCAATATATACTTGATGGTACATGGGAGCACAAGTCCGTACTAGCACTTGTCGTCTCAAGGTGGAGGAATCACCCAAACAACACTGAAAACAACAGTTACCAGGTTTTACGATGCCGGAATACGTCTCTAGCCTAGACCTCTAGATGTTGTGTGTTAAGTTCCAAAGCGTTGTTAGATTCATTAAATTTATTTTAAGTTGATATTTCTTAACAATTTGCCTTTCAGGTTCACCACGTGATGTGTATATAATTCCTAAAATGCAGTCTAAGATGATAAACAAACGTTTAATCTTCTTTCGGCAATGAAAATCCTAGCTACTAAGGAAAGAAAGTTAAGAATCTTTCTACAAAGAGCACAGAGCAGACGCTAAATGCACAGTCCTAAATCAAACCAAGCTATTGAAATGAAAATGCACATGCATGTATTTGTTTTCAACCTTCTTAATGTATGAATGATAAGAAAGCTATGTGCAAATTTGAATTACTTTTAAAGTGACAGTACTCAACAAAATTCTTTTTCAAAATGAAGTGAAGGTAGGAGAGACACTTTGCGATTTTGAAATGAAGAATTTCTTTTCGACACTTTAAAAACTACTAATTCAAATCCTATGCAATAGTAATAGTATAATTGACTGTCAAGAACAATGGGATTGTCTCCTAAAACTGAAAACGACAGCTACGACACTTTCAGGTCCAGAAACAACAGTTCGACTATGCTACTTTTTTGCAAAAAAGAACTGAAAATGATGCACAATACATAAAAACACTTATAGTTCTTTGCACTAAGGAGGCAGAATAATGCAAGAGAAGGGGGTTTTCACAGAAACACACTGACTACAGACAACAAAACTCCTGAATAGGACTGAAAACAGTGAGAAAAAACCACAGTCTGGGGGTAAAGTTAACCCTCCCTAACCATCGCACTTGTTACACAGTGAAATCAGTATGCAGCGCACCTACTGCACTCGGGAAGTGCGATGCATACAGACTGCCTTGAAGGCAGGGTGCGATGGTACCAGTGCAAGACTTCAAATAGGTTTTCACTCACAGTTTGCAATTCAGTTAAGGTATTTAGGCCGAGTAAGTAACGTTCAGTGTATGTAAAACATAGGGATGATCTAAAGAGGTTACTAGAGCCACCACTTAGGGCAATTAGATTGTTTGCAGATCTACTGTTTAATTCATAAACAAAACCTAGAGATAGACTGAAGCCGCATTGATCTACTTTGCATTTGTATAACAAATGCAGTTCGAAGGCTAGCTGGCTTGACTTTAGGCTCCGTCTGTAAGTTTATAAAAGAAACAAGGATAGATAGCCTAACAATAAATCTAGTCGATCCCCAGCAGAGTCGCCATTTTGTTACTGGGAATAGTGTCCACTCGGATGCTGCTATTCCCACTAACATGGGTGGCTATCTTAGAAACAAACAAGTAAGTCTACTTTCGTTTTATTTTATGAAATAGACAAGAGGAGAACCAAGAAGACCAACCTTAGTCTTGCGCTTGATTTCCTCTCCTTTTTGATAGAGCTTCGCCACTTCTTCTTCGTCTGCCCAGCTTCAAAAGGAACCTGTGGAATCACAGCAACATACTACTATCGAAGAAACAAAGATTTATAATCATAAATAACATAGGACCATATGTGTGTTAACCATATAAATGCATATATAAACAAGTACACAATAATATGGAAGAAAACTAGAATAGCTTTATTAAGATGAAAAGTAGCAAGAGGATTACAACCATATGTTCTGACCCAGCATCATCCTTTAGCTAGGAAACCCTTCTTCACCTCAAGCAAAGCTTCGATTGTTGGAAATAATACTGAGAGGGGGGGTGAATCAGTATTATCACATTAATAAAACTTTTTCATTTCCATAATCAGATTCATATATGCTACTTCCACAACTTCTTATGATTAAGTTAATTGATCTTCAATGAGTGCATTAGAAAATTATCAACCATATTATCAGTTGACAGATGCAGTGACATAAAATAGATCATCACACATAAGGCACACACATGAACACCATGATATAAGGTGGAAACCCAATGAGGGAGAAAAGCACCTGCTGCAAGTCATCTCAATCTTCTTCTTAATAAGAAAATCCTTTTACAATATTTGTACTGGTGCAGTCTTATACCAGTACGGGAGCTACAACCCCCTTTTCTCTTGTACTAGTCGATCCATTTACTAGTACGTAGGATGCTACCTGCTACAATGCTCTAGAGATTTCCTTTAGCTCTTGTACTAGCTTAGATACTAGTACGTAGGTGCTGACCTACAATCTTCTCTCCTCCAGGTACCACGTTTCATCAATTTTCAGACTGGATACACTGAAGCACAACACATAATCTGAAAGGCCACGTTTCATCCAATTTTCATACTGGACCGAACAACAACATTGAAGCACATAATCAAACAATCTTCTGAATCATCCAGTCACCAGATCCATACACATACAGTGATATTATGAGAGTTATCAACTAGATCTAGTACATAAAGATAAGTCATTAATCATGCTGCTACCTGAACTCAATACCAGTAACCAAACATCAGTTATGCACCCAAAACCCTGCAGAATAGTTAAAACAAATTTCAAGCAGGGACCACAACTTCACTGGTATAGATCTGTGGATATCCGCACTTCCACTTGCTCCGAGCTTGCGGATCTCTACACCTGTACCTTCTGTGGCACCGCGCACCTCCGCAGCTGCGCCTTCTGTGGCGCCGCGGAACTCCACACCTACGCCTCCTGTGGCGCCGCGCACCTCCGCACCTGCGCCTTCTGTGCCGCCGCGCACCTCTGCAGCTGCGCCTCCTGTGGTGCCGCGGACCTCCGCAGCTGTGCCTCCTGTGGCGCCGTGCACCTCCGCACCTGTGCCTTCTGTGGCACCGTGCACCTCCACAGCTGTGCTTCCTGTGGCACTGGGGACCTCCACAGCTGCGCCTCCTGTGGCACCGCGGACCTTCGCAGCTGCGCCTCCTGTGGCGCCGCGCACCTCCGCAGCTGCATCACTTCTGGTCCTGCGTATCTGTGCACCTGCAACGCTTCTGTGCCTGCGTATCTCCGCACTTTTCTTTCACTAGACCTGCGTACCTCCGGGTATAGATAATTTCAAGACTTCAAGAATAACCCAGACTGTCAGATCTATAGATCTGATTATGCGCCGAAGTGATCTCAACCTATCAATAGATTCACCATTTTAGATCTAGACATTACTCCCAAGAGATTCATAGTATTTCAGATCTAGCTCACATAAGATGTTCAACCCAAAGCATACTCAAGCCAAATGATCTCCTTTGCTTTATATAGTCAAGCTCTTCCTCAAATCATGGATCAATACCACGGGCCAAAACCATAATAACACATTTCTGTCGGCTAAATACCAAGAGTTAAACATAAGACACCCCACGTGTGCTTTTCTTTTCCTTGAAGTAAGTGAATTGGGGGTACGCACCTCCTGAACGGGATAACTGCGGGTATGTACGCACTTTATGTAACACCGGCCTATGTGTACGCACCTTCTGTAATGTGTACCTGTGTACCCCTTATTTTCTTCAATATTTGATAGCTGATCATCAATCTCTGCTACTAACTTGAAGTACTGTGATCTATCACCTGAATGGGTTGCCATCAAGGACAACACTTTAGCCATAATTCCAACAATCTCCCCCTTTGGACTTGATGGCAAAGCTTACTTGTCAACTGTCCTCTGATCCCTTTTTGCTGTCCGGTAACCCATGCACTCTGTCACATCTGATATTTCTTCTGTAGATTCATCTAAATGTATACAAGTGAGATGATCTTCTATGAGAGGATTTCCATCAAGTACAACACATTCATCATAATGCCAACAGTTTCAACTCTTAGTTTCATAGTGTCACATATCGTAGATTTTCCGGAACTTTTGTAAGTGATCTTGGTTTTGTGATGTAAGAAATTTTTGGATATGGTTGACAAGGACACCATCATGATTCAAAGAATACGAGTTATAAGTTTCTTTTCCCAATGAATTGTAATAGATCTAGAAAGTGTCAATAAATATAAAAATATACCTGTGCTACATTAATCTAACAATGCAATGTTAATGTTGTCAATTGTTACATTAATGTTCACCATGGTTGATGTTACATTAATATTACAAAATTGGTTTTATTAGAGATTGAAGAGGTTTGATCAGATTTACCCTAGTTGAAGAGGGTTGACCAACATTGATTTGGATAGCCCATAGTTGATGGAGGTACCATGGTAAACCTTATTAATCCAATGTTCATCAATGTTGACCTTGGTCAATTATGGTGGACTATTATTTTCATGCTAGAGTAAGGATATAGGGGAAGGATTATTGTTAACCCTATTTAACTATAGAGTAATAATTATAGTCAGCCCTAGGTTGGGCATGATGACCATAATTTGACCATGTTGACCATGGACAAACATGGTTTGACATATTTGGCCATTTTTGACCATACTTTTCTATGATAGATTATGGATTCTCGTGCAGACAACGGTTGACCATGTTCAACCATAGAGACCTTGGTTGACCATGATCAACCATTCTAACAATGGTTGATGATACTTGGCCATAAATAGTGGGTAGATAGTGGATTGTTCTAGGTTGGCCCTCGTTGACCATCACTAAGTAAGATTATGTATGGTTTAACATTGGTGACAATGAGTGGCAATTTTTGAAAGTGTTGTTAATGGTTCACCGTGTATGACCATGGATGAGTTTGTTTAACCATTTTTGACCATTGCTCAACTAGTGAATATATGTCACTAGCGGGAATCAAATGAATATGGTAAATTCAGTCATAATGATAGAGTAATACAATATTTAAATAATGTAAACTAGTCGATAATTTCGATAATCTAAAAAGTGTAGTTAACACACATTTAGTACAAAAGATTTGTTTATAATTTAGGAATTTGGCATACATATATTTCCATCAAATAAATGACCGAGCTATCAAATATTTGTAAATTAAATATATGCGATATTGAAATATAAAATCTTAGCATTGCAACTTCTTTGTGCATGTCATATAGATTTGTAGGTGCATTCATATTACAATTTGGATTATTCTACAAAGAAAATTTCTCAAGCCAAGTTTATATGTGTATTACCCGGCCTTAAATGTTCATGTCCATTGCATATGAGATTCATTAACCTGACCCACCCATAAAACTCGCCTAAAAAACTAGTTGTGTTACCATATGATTATGTGTTGCTTATCTACTGGAGGTAGGGAACGAGAATATAGGATTCATTGTAGCCCTTTTGAAGCACTCAAAAACCATTACATGTTATCCTCATTATATGATTTGATTAGATACAAAAACCAAATAAAAATAGGAAATGTGGGTTATGTTCAATCTATGAATAAATTGTAATGTATAGAATTCCAAACTACAACTATACCAAAAGCCAACATCGATACAAGTATGAAATAGTGTTGGGTTTGTGAATTCAGTGGTGATGGCATGATTACAAACAAAGACACCAAGGTGTGTGAAATAATGAACACATGCCCTAAATTTTCCATCGTCACTCATGGGAAAAAATGTGGACATGGATCCATCTTGTTCCTATGAATAAAAGCTAGATCTATGTGACCTCAACATCAAACCCTATCTTATCATAATTGTACCATTTTGTTCCTATACCTTAAGGAAATGAACATACATGCATTTAAATGGAGCCAACAAACATGGGTCAAGAAGGAGAATTCGAGTTTGGAGTCGTGTAATCAAGCAACACTAGGGCATGAAACCATACCATTTATTCATACATTTTCCATTTATTCATCCACAATAACTAAGCATTCATTTTAGAATGTGAATAGAAATACATCTAAGAATTTAATGCACATTTCAATGCATTCTTTATAAGTTTTGTTTTGAACTTATTTCTCTCTAATAGTTATATATGGTCATTCATATCAACAAAAGTAATTTCTTCATCATAATTTGTAAAATATCTATTTTAAACATGGTTTAAATATTTGATATAGACATGTAAGGAAGTTATTAGTGAGAATTACATTCAATTATTGAGAGGATGTGACAAGAATATTCCGGGATGTTTCATGCTCAACCCTAGGGTTGGGATTTGTAATTAACAAAATTATCAATTTGCCCATTTCCAATAGGGGGAACCTATCGATATAATTAGGGATGAATGAAAACCATGGTTTGATTTTAATTTTATCTTTGATCTATAACGATTATTTCAGTATATGTGTTCGTCCATTTTTTTTAAAGTCAGGTTCCCCTTCCGGGACAGCGTCTTAAAGGGACTATGGTGGCGTAGGCCCTAGAAGGCTGTGACAATAATAAGTGTGTGATGCCCTTACGCTGCATGGGCATGGAGCGATGGGTTTGTTTAATTTCCACAATTTCGGTTTCAAGAATTATTTCTGAGCATATCAAATAAGAGGGACTATATGTGATAGAATATTTCCACCCCAGTTGAATGGAATAGTCATGATGAACCGGGTTTATTTAATATCTCAACAAAACAATTAATACCGTAATATGTATTGCATCGTAAATGCCAGATCTTATAGGAATATATGACAAGTGCCAATGGGCTGGGTTCATTTTAGATAAATGGAACATCTCCCATCTTAATGGTTCTTTAGCATTGTTTTGTTTTTTGTTGTTTTGTTTTGTGATCGTCGAATCGGTAGAAGACTCAGCAGGTAAAGGTATTTCCCCTTTTACCCCCTTTTTTCTTTGATTATTTCTACCAATTTTTTTCAAGTAGAATGGTTTTTGTTTTTTCATGCCCCTACCAACTTTATTTCCTTCTTTATTCTTCCATAACTTTCCACCTTCATTCTTAATTTTCAATTGCTGATAGCATAACCTGGCCATCCTGATCACCTCATCCATGGTCTTCACGCTGTCAAACTAAATTCTCTCCTTATAGGAGACTGGTAACAATTCAAAAACTGTTGGATTCTTGATTTTTCCTCCTTCAATTAAGACACATATCTCAATAAGTTTGTGAATTTATTTACAAACTCATCGATGATCAGTTGCCCCAACTTTAGTTCATGGAAATATTTAGCCCGATCATCATAATATCGTTCACTTGGATAGCGTGACTTGAATTGCTTATGAAATTCTTCCCATGAAATCATCTTTTCCTCTAACATTTGAACAGTCTTCCTCTCCTCCCACAACAGTGTAGGCTTACCATGATTTGACATCTTCCTCTTTTCCTCCATTAAACACTTGCGTTTTGATCTTCCTAAATTCTCCTTGTAACTTCAAATTTCTCCTTTTCTTATGCACTTTTGGCTACTCGGGATCAGAATCTCCTCCATTCTTTAACTTGTCAGAATCTATCTTATTCATACGCTATGTATCCACACTCTTATGGCTAGACTTCTCAGTCCAGTCTTTAATTAAATTTTCATGCTCTTCACTGGCTTTTGAAAGCCTCTCATTACTGCTACAGAGTTGTGCTAACTCTAGTTCTAGAGTCTTCACCATATCTACAGACAGGGAGGATAAGGTGGTACTACCTTCTTCCCCCCGGTTCCACATACACTTCTTCCCCACCCGTGTTATCTTATGGAGAGTGTTCCATCATTGTTCAGTAACTCAGATTCACTGCAAAACCACCCAGCATACATGAGAACAATTCACACAACGAATATTTCACGTACAATTATTAATAATGATGTCCCTGTTCACGCTCCATAGTAGAACTCTAGCTCTCATACAATTTGTAATGAACCTCAACACATACATCAGTTTTAGTAATATTTTTTTCTTTTTCATTGTCTTTTTAAAGTATACTCTACATATGACTCTCATTCTCTTGAAATTTATGTACTATCTTCATATATGGGTAAAGTGGAAAGGGGTTTTAGTAATTCTCCACCTTATGAAGACTTTCAAAAACCTTCCCTCACAAGTTTAATGAATATCTTCACTATAAGGTTGGTGTCCATCATTAATCTTCACTAATGTTATATCTCAGTTATGGCACACACCTTGGGACTAACTATGTTTTCCTTTATTGGTTAGAGGTAGTACCTTACAACTCATTTACACCTCGACAGTGGAAGGTTTGAGATCCAGGGTCTCTCAGTCATTCGTGGACAAGGTGGCATAACACCTATCCCTATTCCTTAATGGCACTCGTTGTGCACACATTCTGATTGATCTGCTCAATCTGCTAACCTTGTACCACTGGTACTTATCAGTCGTCATTTCAATAGACTTCGAACCACTGGTTCGCCTCCACCTATGCACAATCCATGAGAATGAGTTAAGGCAGGGGTTGGATTTACATGTTTATTTAACCGAGGACACATCTATGAGCCAGAGGTTTTGGGATGCAATCTATGGCTATGATCCTCTGCTCCTAA
Organism: Pinus taeda; assembly: GCA_000404065.3. NCBI lineage: Eukaryota > Viridiplantae > Streptophyta > Pinopsida > Pinales > Pinaceae > Pinus > Pinus taeda. The sequence goes on from APFE030220832.1 coordinate 93,306, forward strand.
CCCTAACCGTTTTTGGTGATCTAGTCCTATTTCCACCTCCTTTATTCTACTCCATTCTCGCTCAAACAGGGGAATTTCTACCCATACCTCAACTTACTGTGCGTTCAGACAATTCCGCCCTTCATTGTGTGCCTCCCCATTGGTTTAATACCCTACACCATGGAGACTACATGCATTCTGGTTTTTCTCAAGGATCGGTCTTCTTCTGTCTACCATATACAGTTTCGTTTTTACCGCATTATTGCAGTTCCACTACGACCCTCAAAGAATTCTAAACATCTTGCATGGAAACTGAGGATACAATGTGTTTTCTACAACAACCACTCTACATTGGTTCAGGTATCTGCCTTTGTTGTGTCTAGGTCAAGTTTCTCTTCATCTGATTGCTTTTATTTTATATTCCAATTTTCATGATTATTGATGCTAATGTTTCCTATGCAGAGGCGACCCAGAATAATTCCAGAGAACATAATCACTATTCATTTGACATTCCATTCATGTCGCTTCTCATACACTAGTTCGCACATTATACCATGATTAGAAGTTATTCAAGTAAGTTATGTTTGAGGGTTTTGTCTTGAACTCAGATGATTCTCTCTTGTATACGTTTGGGTCTTTTACAACCCTCCCTTAAGCAATCTCACCAATTAAGGGTCCTGGTTGCCCCAGTCAACCCATCTAATATTCTGTTCAAAATGTTTTTCCATGCAATTTTTAAGGGATTATATCTTTCTATTATACTAACATTTCCTCTGCCTCTTTGCAGGTATGTTAGGTATTGGTGCATCACCTATAATTTCACAACACTCGATTTGGGGAATGATAGCTAATTTGCAATTGAATGGTTTCAGGTTGGTCTTTCTTCGAATCCACCCTCCTCACCTTACTAGAATCCATTTCTGATGTATATTTATTCCTATTGTTGTGCTAATAGGTTTCGTTTTTTTACAGTTTATGGTACGTGTATCCATTTTCATCAAAGGTCTTAGGGAGACTTCCATCTTCTCAGCCTAGGTGCCTAGTGGTTTTTCTATTTTTTTTTCTATTTATTTTTCTCATAGACTCAAGGGTCTACTACTTGGGTTTGGATGCATGATATAATTCAAGACATATATATCGAATGTATAAAGTCATATGTATGTATTGCTTTTTGGACTACTTGCTATAAATTCCAAGTAATGGTAGCATTATTTCAATTTTGCATGCTTGCAAGAATGAATATCCTTATTCTAGACTTATTCAATGTTAGCACATTGATGTGTTTCATCGGCTCTTCTTGTCTCACACTCATTGTTCCAAAGTGTAGTGATATCGTAAACTTCTATAGATTACCTCTCATATGAAAATTACTAGCTGAGGTACTTTTAGTTATGCTAAAGGAATTTTGATACTGATGTGATCTCACTCAAATAAGGGAATTTCTACCCATACCTCAGCTCATTATGCCTTCAGACAATTCCTCCCTTCATTATGTGCCTCTCCATTGGTTTAATATTGTACACCATGGAGACTACATGCATTCTTTCGTTTACCATGTACAATTTTGCTTTACCCCTTTCTTGCAATTCCACTATGAACCTCGAAGAATTCCAAACATCTTCCATTGAAACTAGGGACACAACGTGTGGTCTACAAGCAACCCCTCTACATCGGTTCAGGTATGTGCCTTTGTTGGGTTTGGGTTGAGTTTCTCTCCGTTTGATTGCTTTGGCTTTATTCCCAATTTTCATGATTATTGATGCTAATGTTTCCTAGGTAGAGGTGAACCAGAATAATTCCAGAGAACATAATCACTATTCATTTGACATTCCATTTGTGTTGCTTCCCATACACTAGTTCGCACATTATACCATGATTAGACATTACTCGAGTAAGTTATGTTTGAGGGTTTCGTCATGAACTTAGATGCTTCTCTCCTGTATGCATGTGGGTCTTTCGTAACCCTCCCTCGACCAGTCTCATTAGTTAAGGGTCCTCGTTTCCCTAGTCAACCCCTCTAATCTTCTGTTCGCAATGTTTTTCCATGGCAATTTTTAAAGGATTCTATCTTTCTATTATACTAACATTTTCTTTGCCTCTTTGCAGGTATGTTAGGTATTGGTGCATGACCTGTAATTTTGCAACACTCATTTTTTGAAATGATAGATAATTTTCACTTGAATGGTTTTAGGTTGGTCTTGCTTCGAATCCATCCTACTCACCTTACTAGAATCCATTTCTGATGTATAGTTATTCCTATTGTTGTGCTACTAGGTTTCATTTTTTTATAGTTTATGGCGCCTGTATCCATTTTCATTAAAGGTCTCAGGGAGCCTTCCAACACCTTAGCCTGGGTGCCTAATGGTTTTTCTATTTTTCTCTATTTATTTTTCTTATAAACTCAAGGGTCTACTACTCGGGTTTGAATTCCTGATACAATTCATAACATATTAATCGAATGTATGAAGTCATATATATGTATAGTTTTCTGGACTCCTTGCTAGAAATTCAAAGTAATGGTAGAATTATTCTAGTTTTGCATGCTTGCAAGAATGAATTTCCTTATTCTCGGCTTATTCAATGTTTTTCCTCTATGGCTATATGTTAGATCATTGATGTGTTTCACTGGTTCTTCTTGTCTCACACTCATTGTTCCAATGTGTAGTGATATCGTAAACTTATATAGACTACCTCTTGTTTGAAAATTCCTATCAAAGGTACTTTTAGTTATGTTAAAATAATTTTGGTACTGGTGTGATCTCACTGTAACATTGATTTCGAGAATGAGTCTTTTGTAGCTTAGGATAACTTATATATATATTTATATAGGCTTGCAGCCACATCCTATTTCCATTTTTGCATATATTCTCTTTTTACTTTATCAAGTATGGATTTGTTTGCTAGAGACCTATAGTTAAGTATACTTAACATCTATTAGAGTACTAGAGAATTCATAACTTCGTCCACAGTGCTGAAGGTTTAATTCTGTAATGGCTACTTGCTTACTAGCAAGCGGATATCGAAATCACTATTTATTCTTTTCACACACTTCTACTACATTGCATGGCATGGTTTATCATTCCTCTACCTATTTAACCATCATCAAAGTGACTTATACGCACTTTAATCATGGTAATAATAAAGGCAATGCATATATGCACAAATCATATTCTTGTTATGAGTTGACTGGTAAATCCTACATTAATTGTTCCATTTACTCCACAACTTATATATGCACCTAAGGCTATCAATTATATTTTTATCGTTCCCTATGCATGTTGTTTAAAATATTCAAGTATGATATGCCCACTTTACATGCATTCAAAAATTAGACCCACAAAATATATAATTTCCACCTGCATACCGTACAAGATGCTCGAATAGAAAATAACTTTTTTGCATGCATGCTAAAAGAGTATTCTAGCATGACATATAAATTGTAAATGCATACTATATAAGATATTCTAATAAGATGTATCACTTCTTCATGCATATTCAGAAAGTATTCCAGCATGACATGTAAATTCTATATATGTACTGTGCAAGACATTCTAATAGGAGATATCGCTTCTGCATGCATATTCAGAAAGTATTTCAGTGTGATATATAAATTCCACATGCATAATGTATAATATTTTCTAACATGAATTACAATATTATAGTTTCTACATGCATATAGTAGATATTTTCAAACAAAACTATACAGTCTTGTACTTCCATTCAATTTTGTTTAGCATATCTTACACCTAATTTAACTTTCTGCTTTACTATAACTCATAGTTGTAGAGTGTTTGTGTTTAAAATTCCGAACGTATGAGTATACCTAGATTATTTTCTATGCAATTAAAACTAGTTAACAACCATTACGCATGCCATGAACAGAGTATCAACTCCTATAATTTAAATCATCAGTGATTTCTCTATTGTTTCCTTAGACATTTTGAATAACCTAATACTACCACAATCACCATAACTAGATTAACACCCTTTAAAAACTTTCACCCTAAAAATCTAGGTACAAGGAGTGATGAAAAACTCATAGTAAGTACAGAAATTCTGGCTACTATTCTGAAGCTGAAAATCTATGACATGCAACACATTTCCACCCAACCTTGTATCACTTCTGATTCCCCCTGAGCTATGATAGTTTTTCTAGATCTCAATAACCCTACCAAGCCTTAATAGTGTATATTAGACATTATCCTACTCACAGATATTTCCTTCGTAGCATCCTGCCTTCTGGGAATCTGTATCCCCTTAGCCTAGACTTTTCAGTTCTTTTTTCCTATAAGAAAAATCTTTCTTTTCTCCTTGCAGTACTTTTATCCTCAGTCTTTATCTCCCACTGAGTTGTAACATATATCCATATATTTTAATTTAGGAACAACATTTTCAATCACATGGGGCAATCTTCTGAATGATCTATTACAAGTTGGCACCTTCAAGAAGTAGCACATAGTATCAGGGAACTTCTCCTAAATTTCCACTACGTAAAATCTATACACACTAAAAGGGAAGGTAATTAGGAAATTGATTTTCTAGCTAAGTTGGGAAGTGGTGTGAGAGAATCAGTTTTAGAGGAAGACTGGTTGGATAGGATGAAACATGAAGTGACTGCAACTGTGAAACGATGGATAGACCAATATAGGAAGCGAACTACTTTGAGGTTCCCCTCTCGGGGTGAAAATCTGGAGAATGAAGACCAACGAACCATTGGATGGTGGTTTTCTATCACCTTGGAAATCTAAACCCATGAATTTCATTCACGGGATATGGATGGATGAATGGGAGGTGGACTTTGCAGAGACTTCTAGTTCCTCCACTTGGCTTTCTATCCTTGACACGTGGAAAGACAAAACGACTACAGGGAGGAAGATGTTAAGTAGTGGATTAAGGTGATTAAGTCAAACACGCATGCATTAAAACAAATGGTATGATTAACTCCTTGGTACATTCAATTAGGAGGTACTGATGTGAGCATGACACAATAGAGTAGTGGAGATTGGAGGAAGGTCATATTGATTTTGACATGCGATCGAAGGAAATTTATGATCACCATATCATGGCTTTTTTCAAGGAAGATAGTTATAGAGGTAGGTTCAACACTTGTCAAGGGTTGGATGTTTGACACTATGCTTCTTCAGAATCAGAGAATTTCCTTGTTTGTTTTGCGATGTTATATATTTTCATGCATGGTGTCCAAGGGTAGCACATGGTAGAATGAACTTCAAGATGGTGTGGTCAAGTTACTAATTTTGTGAGGTATATTTGGGTTCCTACTCTTTCTCTATGTCACTCTGGTTTTGCATCATATATTGTGTTTGCTATACGTATCCCCCATGCACCAGATACTCATAACAAGTTATCATGCCCATTTCCTATGGTGCGTTCCAATCGATAATTGGGACTGGTTGCTAGTATTTCAAGTATTACTATATTGAATCTTTGAATTTTTTTTATACTTAAAGTATTGTTGTTTAGTTGTGCTGGGGTGGGTTGTGTTTGTGGTTGTGTTTTGGTTTGTGCTGTAGTTTTTTGTTCTCCCATGAAATTTGGTCTTGGTAGGGTTTTCTGGTCAAGTGAGGGTAACAATTGTTCTTTGTGTGCTTTTTGCACAATTCATCGATATGGCTATCCTTTGAGTTGGTCATTATTCTCCCCTCTGCTTATCTGCAATCAATAGAATCTTCAGGTATGTTGTTTAATTGTCTAGTCTTGGTGGCAGTCACTTGGTACAATGGTTGTTTCTCCATTTGGTTTGAATATATGTTGTGGTAGAACATTTAAGCGACTTCACCGGTCAATCCAGTGGGTGAATTTATGAATCCTTTTATAGTCCAAGTGGTGGATTAATCAGTTAGCTTTTGTGTTTTACTATTGTTGTTTCCTGGATGATGTTTGGCTTTTTACAGTAAAGACATAAGCACAAGTTATAGTTGGTTCCTCTGAGATTTTTCAAAAAATTATGGTCTAGTTGTCCCCTGCAATCCATTCTAGGGCCTTTAGGGCTCAATTCTAAAGGTTCTTGGTAGATTTTTTCTGCAGGTTTCGGATTTCCATGGCGTTGTGAAAACGCTTAATCAGTATATGGGGAGGCTCATCAGATGCTTCCTCCTCTAGGCAACATCATCTATTTAGTTGGGATATTGTGGTTAATTTCTTTGATGATGTTCCTTTTAAAGTTTGGAGGGAGGTCAAGACTTTGGAGGCCAAAGAATTTGGTGACATGGTGTGTCATTTTGACTCAAAAGTTACTATTGGTAAGACCAAATGGGTCACAGACCTAGGCAAATGGAGGAAACATTGACGTTAATTTTTGCATTCCCTTTGTCAACACATACATATGGATACCTTAATGAATATGGTGTTACGTGACAAACAAGCGGATAATTATAAGCTTTTAATTTGTCAGAAAGAAATCAAAAGGAACATGAGATATATTTGGTATGATATGGAATAAATTGTTGTGCACTGGATGAAATAGAGTGATACATGCTTTTAGAATATGATATGGACTCTAGTGCACGTCATAATGGGGAAGGAGTTATCAATATTTCCCTAATCCATATGGCTAGTGATCATTCTTCTCTAGACCAACCAGTAATCATTATGGATGAATGATTTCATCTGTGTTTGTTTACTCTCCTGAGTCACTTTTATTTGAAGTTAATCTTGTGTTTTGTGATGTGCTTATGTGGAATTTCCCAATTTTACTAGATCTTTTATTTTCATGTTGTCTAGCTACACAATTTTATTAAAAATATATAAATATCTTGCTCTCAAATGTTTGTTTCAACTCCTAGTTTCATAGTGTCACATATCATAGATTTTTTGGAAGTTTTGTAAGTGATCTTGGTTTTGTGATGTAAGAAATTTCTAGGTATGGTTGACAAGGACACCATCATGCTTCAAAGAATACCACTCATAACTTTCTTTTCCCAAGAAAATGTAATAGATCTAGCAAGTGTCAATAAGTTAAAAAATATATATCTATGCTAAATTAATCTAACAATGCAATGTTAATGTTGTCAATTGTTACATTAGTGTTCACCATGGTTGATGTTACATTAATGTTACAAAATTGGTTTCATTAGAGATTGAAGAAGGTTGACGAGGTTGACCCTAGTTAAACAGGGTTGACCAACATTGATCGGGATAGCCCATAATTGATGGAGGTATCATGGTAAACCTTGTTAACCCACTGTTCATCAAGGTTGACCTTGGTCAATTATGGTGGACTATTATTTTCATGCTTGACTAAGGATATGGGGGAAGGATTATAGTTAACCCTAGTTGACTATAGAGGAATAATTATAGTCAACCCTAGGTTGGGCATGATGACCATAATTTGACCATGTTGACCATGGACAAACACGGTTTGACATATTTGGTCATGGTTGACCATACTTTTCTATGATAGATTATGGATGCCCGTGTTGACAATAGCTGACCATGTTCAGCCATAGAGACCTTGGTTGACCATGATCAATCGTTCTAACAATGGTTGACGATAGTTGGCCATAAATAGTGGGTAGATAATGGATTGTTCTAGGTTGGCCCTTGTTGACCATCACTGAGTAAGATTTTGTATTGCTTAACATTGGTGACAATGTTTGATGCTGTTGTCAATGGTTCACCATGTATGACCATGGATGAGTTTGTCTAACCATGTTTGACCATAGGTCAACTAGTGAATATATGTCACTCCTGAGAATCAAATCAAAATGGTAAACTTAGTCATAATGGTAGAGTAGTACATTATTTAAATAATGTAAACTAGTTGATTATTTTGATAATCTAAAAAGCGTAGTTAACACGCATTTAGTAAAAAAGATTCGTTTATAATTTAGGAATTTGGCATGCATATATTGACGTCATATAAATGTCTGAGCTATCAAATATTTGTAAATTAAATATATGAGATATTGAAATATAAAATCTTAGCATTGCAACTTCTTTGTGCATGTCATATAAAATATTAGGTGCATTCATATTACCATTTGGATTATTCTACAAACATCATTTCTCAAGCCAAGATTAGATGTGTATTACCTGCCCTTAAATGTTCAAGTCGATTTCATATGAGATTCGTTAACCTGACCCACCCATAAAACTTGACTAAAAAACTGGTTGTGTTACGATATGATTATGTGTCTCTTATCTACTGGAGGTAGGGAATGAGAATATAGGATTCATTGTAGCCATTTTGAAGCACTCAAAAACCATTACATATTCTCCTCATTATATGGTTTGATCTCATAAAAGAACAAAAAAAAATAGGAAATGTGGGTTATGTTCAATCTATGATTAAACATCCAGTTACACTACTCGAGCTCCTCTGTCCAACTCGTCTGAAAGAATGTGCATCATTGTCTTCAATGCAGCTGGACCAGCGACATACTTGTGCATGATGTCTACATTTATGGGCAAGTCTTGGCTAGCGTAATGCACATCAACTCTTCGAACCATGATTCAAGCTTTAGTCGGACCTATTTATTTGTCCTCGCCTTGGTGAAAGTCCCAATAGATGGGATCACACGTATGCACACCACAACATCCATACTTCTCAATACTCGTGCATGGGAAGCATGTATGCTAGTGATGAGATGCAAGAGCTCTTCATAGTTAGGATCTGACTCGAGATACATGTCATTCATTTGTAGTTCGTTTGTCATTCTCTCATTCTCATCTATTAGAAAGCAAACACTTGAGCTAGTGGCTTCAACATACACTCTGGTTACATCGACCAAGACTGTTGGATGTTTGCACATATCATTCATGATCACTCATTCCTCAACCTACATAGGAGACATAGGATCCTCCGAAATTGATACTCTATGAGACTGCACAACTCGATGTTGAGATTTTTCGAATGAGATGTTGTGCATCTCTCCTTCCATCTGATCACCAAGGATCTGAGTGCCTCCTTGGTCATTCGAGACATGCTCATCATTTGGATGTATTGAAGTGGGTGAGTTGACCTCTTTGTGATCAGGTGTGAGGTCGGTGTCTTGTTTCAACTCTTGTTGCTCCATGTCTACATCCAACTATTGAAGTTCTTGTTTTATCTGATGAGCGAAGTCCTCCTCCTACGATGGTTAACCCTATTTGCTTGATGCCCGCTGTTTTGATGAATCAACTACTTGTATGGGTGTTTCTTCATCTTTTTGCACATGTTGCACCCCTTACTGTATCTACTGTTGATGTGCTTCCCTCTCTTGTTTGCGCAACTCTTGTTCTTTTCGAAGTTTCTCCCTCAGCTCATGCAAATCCTTCTCTACTTCTTCCATTTTTCTCTTATCCTCCTACCTTTGCATTATTTGAATGTCGTGCTAGTGCCTCTTTTCCTCTATAGCCGTAGTTTCTTTCTCTACCAATGAATCTGTTCAAAACTTGTAGCTTTTCTCCTCCTCCATGAGATCGACAATCTTCCTCTTACCTTTGTCGTGCACTGGTATGCTTGCTTCTACTGCCACTACTGCTACTGCTACTACTGGTGCTCTTCATGTTGCTTTGCTAACCACTCCACACTAAAGCCAATAGGTTCATTGGGTCTGGAGAAACTGTAGCAATATCTCCATTGGTCCTCCTCAGCCCAATGACATGCCCCGTGGATCTAGTTGAACTAAAATATCGTGTACTGATCCTTCACAATACAATGTGGGTCATACGGATTATAGCTTCAGAGGTAGAATGGGTACATCTTCATCATTTCTGCTTTGGCATCAGCTTACTTGATGATCTGAATCCCATATAACCTAATTCGTAACAGAAGAGAGGGCCAAGGTTTCTTCTTCCTCTTGTGCATTCTAGCTATCAATCCTGCCAAGATGTGATATGTCCAACGCAAAATTCGGTGGAACTTATGGAGGCTTCTCTGCGCTAAACATTCGGATGAAGGTGCAGATGGTGAGGCATACCAACTAGAAATGCCTATCTATGCCTCCATTACTTCCTTTGACATGCCAGGTGGATCCTATTCTAATATCATCTTGTAGAATGGGGTGAAAAAATGATCGAACAATCGTGTGATTACTCCTTTCAAGCTGCATTCGGACAGGAACTTGTAATATGTGTTCATAATAGACTTTTGGGAATACATTACATCTAATATGTAGGTGGACATTTAAATCTCTAGATGCATACCTCAGGGTGGTAGTCGAGCCTTTGATACTTGTTCCTTTAGCTGATGAGCCAACATGATGGACTAGTTACATGGTTTTCTCTCTCTAGCTAGTTGGTCCCATGTGATCACTCAACTTTGTGGGAAGGTTTTTGTGCTTTCTTGGCCATACAGTCAACATGAAAATATGACCAAGTATTGATATGCCTTACACACTATCTTCATCTTCTAGATATGGTTGGGTGTCAACCTGAATTGAGCCGACTCCTTCACCTAGTTCTTCAGAATGTCTCTGCAGTTAGCACTATTGTTGGGTAAGCTGAATGGAGTCTTAATGAGAGTCACGAGATGTAACATCTGATACATCTCATCATAATTTTGTGTCTATAATATTGCAATATTTGTCCCACTAACACTATTCAAGGTCATTGTCTTGGGATCAGTGTGAGAGATGATCCAGTGTATCATGTCTGCACATGGGAACGCGGGGTATATCCATGAAATCCAGTATAAGCCAGACTTGTGAATGTTCACATACACCTAATGGTCTTCGGGGTCTTCCTCAAAAGTGCCTGTAAATGCTTCATTGAACTCTTGCCACTTCAACTTGATGTCCTTGTCTAGAAACAACATTGTATCTTCATAGATCGATAGACCAAAGGACACTTGCACAATTTCTAGTCTAGTTGCCTTCCCATTAGTGTCCTATGATTCCACTCTCTTGGAAGCCATTGATCCTGTAGTGCTAAGAGGTGGATGAACACCTAAAAGCTATGGAGACAAGAAACATGCATGGTAAGAAATTTGTCAGCGAAAACCAAAGCAAAAGGAAGTCTGGGTTGTCTGGGAGGTAATACTGTCTACTAGATTTGTGTAATGAACAGTTCAGATGGGCTGTTGGTTACTAGGATCCAGTTGGGAGTGACTGTAGGCTCAGTGACTACATTACGTATTTTTCTGGGCTAGCAGTTACTATCCCTCAGAAATTTGGAAAACAATCCTGGAGGATAGTGCCGGGCAGAAATGCGCATTTCTGGAGAGGAAGAAAGAGCATTCCTTCCCCAGATTGTGCATTGTTGTCTCAGTGGCGGCAGAGTCTAGACCAACGTTGTCAAGACTCACCAATAGGAAACTAAAAGAAAATATGATAGTGAATGCATCGCAACACTAAGTGAGAGCAGAAATGATTGATAGTGCATGCAAACATGAATGAAAGATTTATTAAATAGATCAACATGCATGTGGGTGAAGCAAGTCTTTGAATTGACGACCACTCATGCAAAATAGTTTCATGCGTGTGACAATGGTGAGATAGCAATGAAATATGAAACAATCCTAGGACTAGATAGTATACATGTAAAAAACAACAAGCGTTCAAATAAATCAAGCAAACAACACTCAGACAAGCATCAACACAAAAAGTGACATAAATGTTGAAAAAGAAAATTTGAGGCCACTTACCTGTGAACAGTTGAGACGGATGTGTCGAAGATTCCTGGATGTCTTGTGGGATGTTAGAGCTCCAAGATCAATGTGAAAGAATGAGCTTTGATGACTAGAATAAATAAGTTTTGAGCTCATGACGCGGATGCCACAAATTTAGGAAAAAGTGACACTAGGAGGAAAGTTTCTAAAACAACCTTACATGTAACCTCAACCCAACTGCTCATGCATGAAGATGCTCAATTGCTGGAAGGAAATGCACATTTCTCGCTAGGAGCTGGGCTATCTTCCTAGGATATTTATGCAATTTCCTGGTAGAGTAGTTGATTGCTATCCAAATTTGTGCAAATTATGGGTTGAGTAGCCCTAGTGGGGAAAATTGCACAATTTCTAGTCTGAGTGTTGACTAGCACAATTGTGCAACCTTGGAGCCTAATAGGCTAGCAGAAAGGATTGAGAAATTTCTACAGGGAAGCTTGGTTTCCATCTAGAAATGTGCAATTTATTGGGGGAGCCCCTTAGCCTGCAACTGGACCAAGTTTAAATGAACAACCTGTGAGGAGAATGCATCAAGCCATGATCGGCAGACTACCTTTGTGCAAGAAAAATATTGAAGCTTATGTACTTAAGGAAACAAGACAAGGTGTTGTGAAAGGATGGTAGGTAGGCTCCAAAATGAAGCTAAGAAAAAATTTCAGAGTGTGATTGTAGCCTCTACAACACTTGGCGACACACCAGTATAACTCCAACTCTTAGAATGGACCTTGTTTGTGAAAAGAAAGTCTAACACCTATGGAATTATTGTTCAATTCTTAGCGCATCTTGGTTTCACACTAGCTTGATTATGAGATGTAGCATCTGCGAAGATCTTGGTCAATTGACACACATTCAGGTTTAAGGCAACACAGTTGTTTCGATTGGGGTTAAGGGGTATATTGATGCATAAGCAGTATAGTCTTCAGAGTCGTAGTTTCATCTCTGGTGTTGCTCCACTCCTAGAAAGCCTAGATTGTACCTCAGCAAAGTCACATTGGAACAAAAGCATGTCTCTGCTACTGGCAAGGCTGGTCAGTACCTCAACAAAGTTACTTGAATCACCTCTTTGCGCAAGAAGCCTTTCCCTTCTTTCGCTTTATTCATTTTTCATTTTTCATTTTTTACTTTTCATTTTTTCATTTTTTAAATTGTGCATATAAGTTATTCATTTCATAGGTGGAAGAGGGATCCTGACTTATTGAGAGCAGAAGAGGTTGTTCCAACAGAGATGTAGTTTATTAAATCTCTGACATGCCTATTAAGGATTTAATCCTCACCTTACTCTACTTGACTTAGCTGACAACGGTTAACCCAAAAACAACCGACTAGAGTAGGTGACATTGGTTAGAACACAAGCATTGTGTTTTCACCAAGGTTCACTTCAAACAGTCCGTATATTCCTTCAACATATCATGGATTGAAAGTAACAAGTTCTTCATATAGAGGAAAGATGATAGATAACCAAGTAGTGATAGCTATACAAGCCTTGTTTTACTTTACCCATCTTGTTTCAAGATTCACTCATGGTTTCATGTGAAACTAACCTACGAATGAAATGAGTGAACTAACAAACAAAAAAACAAAGCAAGAGCAGAAGAAAAAATGAAAGCAAATCTACTAAGAAAACAAGCAAACAAACGTATAAACAAACAAGGCATGTAAGAAAACAAGCATGAAAGCAAACTGTCTGAAAGAAAACACTACTCCTACTCCTAAACTAATGGTACATGGTCCTAATCACGTGAAGTGATATTTCCATTGCAGCCACTGATGCATTGGTTGACCCATGTTGGTGAAGGCTTCATCCCTAAGCAACCAAGTTGTGCAAATTAGCAATCAAGAAAGATATAACAATGAAGACAACCACACTTCGTGTTTCAAAGTTCCCACATGACATAAGTGAGTACAAGTTCATGGTGAGTAGTATGTGGACTTATCATGATGTTGTACGACACTACGTGCAACTTTGAAGAATAAGCACACTCTTAGATGGGACATGAAAGCAAACGAAAGAAAAAAATATAACTTGTGTCGTGCGCGTGTGCTTGCAATGTAAGATTCCTCCAATGCATGAGCGATAGGATCATGTAGTTCGAGTGGAGGAAGTATGATCTGTGTGTGAGATTGGTCTTTAATGCATATAGATGAGTGATGACGAGCCTTGAGTGATTTAATAGTTTCCTGATCAAAAGTGAGACTAACCCTAAGAGAGAAAGGGCTTGACATAACCATCGACTCAGGCTGAAGTACCTCAACAATCTTTGGTGTTTCAACTTCATCATCAGATAGATAATCATAAACTGATGGCTTCAAAAGATAAAATGCAATGGGGTTATGATTTTGATCAAATATGGGAGTAAATGGATCACAACTGCCACGATCAAAAAAATCAATTTAATCATTGGCATCCTCATGATCAGATAAATCAAATAGAGGGGCATATGAAAAAGTGAACATAGTCATCCTCTGTGTTTCCGGAAAAGACAAATGAAATATCAAGTGGATTTTCAATGAAGAGGTTATCCTCTCCATTGTCGAATGATGTACCAACATCTGGTGAGTCCTACGAGTGATCAACAATGGGTGCATCTGTGTATGGAGATACACATGCAAAATCATGGATGGTAGGTTCACCAAAGATGACAGGAAAGAATGGAGGAGGCTCAGATGGAAGGGAGTCATCCTTTGTCGAGTGCTGGTGTTCAAGATTCCACTCATACTCTTCATGAATGGCAACACATGTTGGTTATGCAACACCAACTCCGTTAGTGGCTAGTTCCTCATTCACAACAAGTGAAGATTCCAGAATGGAAGAAAGCAACACATTATTACCTAGAGGAATAGCTGAATGTGACGATGGAGATTGTGGAATAGTATGCATATGGAAACTCAATGGAATCACAACCAAATCTACATGAAAATTAAGTGAGGTGATGTTGGGAGGATATGAAAGATGAACAGGTGTGTAAGCATGATGCTTAACATCACTTGGCAGTGGTGGAGCTTTTTGATGAAGGATTGGTGGACAGTCAGTCATGACAGTGACCGCATCCACATGAGATTGTGTAGATCCATCAGTGAAGAATGTCGAGCGAGGCTTGATTTCAAGCTACTTCTTGGGACAAGTGGATTTTTTAAGGAAATACTCAAATCAATCCCAAAGATAGGCAAATTTCATCTGGCTCCTCAGAGCTTGAAACTGCAAGTCATGGAAGCACCGCCAAAAATCCATAATTGATTCATGTGGAGCCTTCCATTGTTGTAACAATTTTTGGTCAATATGGCCTAGATTAAAATGATAGAAAGTGTCTTTAATGAGATCAATAAAGTTCTCAAGTGAGTGCACGTTGTTAGCGGGTAGGCTGAACAACCATCGAAGTGGAGATTCCCTAAGTGTCTATGCAAGAAGCAAGATGACATGTTTTCTAGAATACCCATATTCCACATGAATCATGGAAAGAAATTCATGTAAGTACTCAGGCCAGGCCAGTTCACCTTCACCATCATACGTGTAAGTGGACAAGAGATCGAAAAACTCCCCTGTGATGGTGACATCTTCATGATTTGAAAAACACCACAAAGGGAGAAGAGTGCAATAATCCATGAAAGATATGCAAAGGCTCAAAATTGGATGAGAGGACACAACTTGTCATCTGGCCCTCCTTCTAGCCTTAGAAATGTTGATGGTGATGGAACCACAAACATGTTAGGGCATCTCCATGGTAAGAAGTCCCAATTAGACCTCAAACTATTTGATGTAGGATTCCCAGTAGTGGGTCGTATGGTAATGCCTTGACCATGATTTCACACAGAGGAAAGTAAGATAACTCTATTAGTAGCAAGGGTGTGACAACTCCAGCGAGTCAAGGAAGGTGCACGAGAGATTCTAACACATGGGGGTTCAAATGAGTGCACCCCTTGGAAACCTATAATAGTACTCTGCTTGGAAAGGAACCCAAAAGCAAAGATGCATCACCAGTTGGAAAGCGAGTTAGCAAGAAATCCAAAGTGATGGTTAAACTAGCAACACATTTCAGAAAGATTCATACATACTTATATAGAATAGTCCATACATGCATGCATAAGCAAACAATACATATATCATTTAGATTAAACAAGATAATATATAATACAATAAAACATATGCATGAAACATGTTGGCTCTTATTAAATAAATAAGTGTAAGTTCTAGTCATACAATACATTCATGTCCAACCACTAGTCCTAATAGTGGAATGTTACAACCACATCTGCCTGCTCCTCCAAAGAGATGTACTAGCTCTGCGGAGTGGAGAAGCCAAGGCATGTTACAATACTATCCAAGCTCTCTCCAAGATAGTATTATCATAAGCTTGGTTGACCAAAAGCCTTTACAATAAGTTATGAGGGACTATTTATAGCAAAGGGTGGGGTGACCCTTGAAATTCCCCTTTGTGATAGTTCAACTACCCTCATGGCACTTCACCTACTTTATGACTGTTACATCCAACTATCATAACTTGAATTACACTTAACATGACTTTACATTATAGTGCACATCTACCCATGTGAAACAAGATGGCTTTAGAAAGCCATCCTAGACATCACTCTGACTTAGACAACCATGGAAGTCCAACTGCTCAACATCTTCATGCTAATCAACAATAACATATTAGTGCCAAGATCAGTAGTCCTTGATGGTGTCCATGTGCTCCACCATCACATCCGTCTAAAACCTAACTCTTGCATCCATAGAATCTGGATACATTGCTTGGGCTCCTCTATCCAACTTGTCTGAAAGCATGTGGATCATTGTCTTCAATGTGGCTGGACCAACAACATACTTGTGCATGATGTCTATACTAATGGGAATGTCTGGGCTGGTGGCAATGTGCATCAACTTGTTGAAGTATGAGTCAAAGTCTAGTCGGACATGTTTCTCTTTTCTTCTTTAGGTGAGAGTCCCAATAGATGGGATCACATGTGTGCACACCACAACATCCATACTTCTAAATACTCATGCACATTGGGAAGCCTATTTGCTTGTGATGAGCTGCGGGAGCTCTTCATAGTTCCAGATCTGACTCCGAATACATGCCTTCAACTCAACCACATTGGCCATCATCATCTTAGGCAAGTGAAGCGGGTCTCCCTTGTGTTTCATCATCCATGTTTACATGTCATCAACAGAGGCATGCAAATTTGTCAAGATATGTGCTCTTCTAGCACATCATTGTTGCCATCCATTTAGGTGGACAACTACCTCATGCACGATACCAAAATTGAAGTACAATGCTTGAATACTTATGTCAAGGGAGAACACTTCATCTAGTATTTCCTTCTCAAGTTCAGGTCAGGTAGACATTGTCACCAAGTCTCCTCCTTGCTTGGTTGTTTGTAGTTCCTTTGCCATTCACTCATTCTTAGCTATCAGAAAGAAAAAAATTGAGCTAGTGGCTTCGACATACACTTTGGTTGCATCGGCTAAGACCACTGCATGTTTGCACACATTAGTCACAATCACTCATTCCTCAAATTGCGTAGGAGATGTATGATCCTCCAGAGTTGATACTCTGCGAGACTAAACAACTCTATGTTCATATTCGTTGAATGAGATGTTTCACATCTCACCTTCTGGCTAATCACCAAGGATCTCGGTGCCTCCTTATTCATTTGAGACTTGATCATCATCTGGATGCATTGAAGTAAGTGATTCAACCTCTATGTGGTGAGGCATGAGGTTGGTTTCCTGTTGCAACTCTCATTACTCCATGTCTGCATCCAACTATTGAATTTCTTGTTCTATCTCATGAGCGAAGCCTTGCTCCTACGATGGTTCACCTTGTTCACATGATGCTAGTTTTTCTAATGAATCAACTAATTGCATGGGTGTTGTTTCATCTATTTATACATCTTGCTTCCCTGCTATTTTCTGCTACTGTGCTTCCCTCTCCTGTTTGCAAAACTCTTGCTCTTTTCAGAGTTTCTCCCTCATCTCATGCAACTCCTTCTCTACTTCTTCCATTCTTCTCTTATCCTTTTGCCTTTACATGATTGGCATGTCGCGTTGGTGCCTCTCTAACTCTATAGCCATAGCTGCTTTCTCTACCAATGGATCTAGTCCGAACTTGCAACTTTTCTCATCCTCCATGAGATCAACAATCTTCCTCT
Organism: Pinus taeda; assembly: GCA_000404065.3. Classification (NCBI taxonomy): domain Eukaryota; kingdom Viridiplantae; phylum Streptophyta; class Pinopsida; order Pinales; family Pinaceae; genus Pinus; species Pinus taeda. The sequence goes on from APFE030220832.1 coordinate 111,037, forward strand.
TACCTTCGTCACACATTGGTATTCTTGCTTCTACTGCCACTACTGCTAATGTTGTTGTTGGGTCTCTCTATTATGCTGCTTCATGTTGCTTTGCTAACCACTCCACAGTGAAGATGATTAGTCCACTGGGTATAGATAAACTATAGAAATATCTCAATGGGTCCTCCTCGACCCAATGACATGTCATGTGGATCTAGTTGAACTGAACTCTCGTGTAGTAATCCTTCACAATACAATGTGGATCATATGGATTGTAGCTTTGAAGGTCGAATGGGTACTTTTTAATCAGTTCTTCTTCGACATCCACTTGCATGATACTCCAAATCTCATATAACCCAATCCACAACAGAAGAGTGGGCCAAGGTGCCTTCTTCTTCTGGTGCAGTCTAGCTATCAATCCTATCAAGATGTGATATGCTACTTCCGACATGACAAGTATGTCCAAGGAAAACTTCGGTAGAACATGCGGAGGCTTCTTCGTGTTGAAAATTCGGATGAAGGTGCCAGACGATGAGGCATACCAATCATCAATGCATATCAGTGCCTCCATTTCTTCCTTTGACATGTAGGGTGGATCCTGTTTGAATATCATCTTGTAGACTGGTGTGAAAAAATGATTAGACAACTGTGTGATTACTCCTTTGAAGCTGCATTCAGACAACAACTTAAAATATGTTTCCACAATAGCCTCCACTAATGACCATGCCCACTCCAAACCCAGGAACTACTATCGAGCACAGATCTCATCTGGTTGACTTTCGAGCCTTTGTTACTTATTCCTTTAGTTGATGAGCCAACATGTCAAACCAATTACATGTTTTTCCCTCTCTAGCCAGTTGGTCCAACGTGATCACCCAACTTTATGGAAAGGTTTCCGTGCTTTCTTGGTCATGCAGTTGACATGCAAGTATGACCAAGTATTGATACGCCTTCCGCACTATATTCATCTTGTAGATCTTGTTGAATGTCAACCTAAATTGAGCTGGCTCCTTCACCCAATTCTTTAGAATGTCTCTAGAGTTAGCACTGTTGTTGGGTAAGATGAATGGATTCTTCATGACAGTCACGGGATCTGACATATGATACATATCATCATAGTCTCATGCCCAAAAGCTTGCAAGCTTCGTCCCACTAACACTGCTGAAGGTCATCGTCTTGGGATCAATGTTAGAGACAATCCTGTGTATCATGTTTGCACATGGGAATGTGTGGTATCTGAATGTGATCCAGTATAAGATAGACATGTGAATGTTCACATACACTTGATGGTCTTAGAGGTTTTCCTCAAAAGTTCTTGCAAATGCTTCATTGACCTCTTTCCACTTCAACTTTATGTCCTTGTCTAGAAACAACTTTGTATCTTCATAGATCGGTAGACTAGAGGACACTTGCTTCTCCAACTACCTTCCCGTCAGTGTCCTATGATCCCGCTCTCTTAGAATTCGTTTATCGTGTAATGATAAAAGGTAGATGAGCAATTAAAAGATTTGGATATAAGAAACATGCATGGAAAGTAATCTATTAGCAAAAACCAAAGAAAATTCGGAGAATCGTACAACACATACCCGAGGAATGATAGGGAAGATTGCACAATTTCTTCTAGGAGGCTGGGTGACTGGCTGCCAGAACTGTGCAAAAGGATGTCTCAGCTATCTAGGAGGAAATATTGACTATTGGATTTGTGCAATGCACAATTGAGACTAGCTGTTGGTTGCTGGGATTGCACAATGTGCAATTCCAGCTGGGAGTGACTGCAGGCTTGGGGAATCAATTACACAATTTTCTGGGCCAGTAGTCATGTTCGCTCAGAAATTTGCAAAATAGTCCCAGAGGATAGTGTTGGGAAGAAATACGGATTTCTAGAGAGGAAGACAGAGCCTTCCTTCCCAAGATTATGTAATGTTGTCTCGGTGAAGGCAGTTTCCGGGCCAAGGTTGGCAAGACTCACTGATGGGCAACTAAAATCAAATATGACGGTGAATGCATGGAAATACTAAGTGAAAGTAGAAGTGAATAAAAGTGCATGCAAACGTGAATTAAATATTCAGTAAATAGATCAACATGCATGTGGGTGAAGCGAGTCACCAAATCAATGATCACTCGTGTAAAATAGTTTCATGCATGCTACAAGAGTGAGATAGCAATGAAATATGAAACAATGCTAGGAAAAGGTAGTATACATGTAAACGACAATAAGAATTTAAAAAAATCAAGAAAACAACACTGACACAAGTGAAAACACAAAAAGCGACAGAAATGCTGAAAAAGACAAGTTGAGGCCACTTAACCGTGAATAGTTGAGCTGAATGTGTCAAAGTGTCTTGTATGTGTTGTGGGATGTCAGAGCTTCAAGATTGATGTGAAAGAATGAGCTCAGATGCGTTGAATAAATAAGTTTCAAGCTCATGATGCGCATGCCACAAATCTAGGAAAAAGCGACACTTGGAGGAAAGTTTCTAAACCAACTTTGCATCTAACCTCCAACTACTAAAAATATCTCCCTAAATCCTGGGATGCCTTTTGCATGTTTCCGTTCTCTATTCTGAGGAAAGGAAATCCATGCATGCAAGTCAAGTATTCTTGGTCCTGGGTGGAACTGGTCAACCCAACTGCTCATGCATGAAGCTGCTCAACTATTGGAAGGAAATGTGCATTTCTGGCTGGGAGCCGTTTTGGATTTCCAGGGGATTTGTGTAATTTTTGGGTAGAGTAGCTAAATTCAGCCCAAATTTGTACAAATTCTAAGCTACACTGGGGAAAATTGCATAATTTCCACAATGAGTGTTGACTGGAAGAATTGCTTAATCCTAGAGCCCAACAGGCTGCCAAAAGGGATTATGTAATTTCTGGAGGGAAGGCTTGTTTCCCTCCAGAAATGCACAATTTCTTGGGGAATATTCTCATCTTGTAATTAGACCAACTCTGGATGAATAGCCTATCAGGGGAATGCATCACGATGTGATCGATAGGCTACCTTTGTGCAGGAAAAAAACTAAATCTTACGTACTTGATGAAACAAGACAAGGTGTTGTGAAAGGTTGGCAGGGAGGCTCCAAAATGAAGCTAAGGAAAATTTTTGGAGGGTTATTGTAGCCACTACAACACTTGATGATGCACTAGTAGAACTCCAGCTCTCGAAATGGACCTTGCTCATGAAAAGAAAGTCTAACACCTCTAGAAGTATTATTCAGTTCTCAGCTCATCTTGGTTTGACACTAGCATGATTGTAAGATCTAGCATTTGCCAAGATGTTGGTCAATTGAAACACATTCCAAGCCAAGGAAACACAGTTGTTTTGATTGAGATTGAGGGGTATATTGGTGCACAAGAATTATAGTCACTAGAGTCTTAATTTCATCTCTGGTGCTTCTTCATTGCTAGTAGGCCTAGAGAGCACCCTAGCCGAGTCACATAAGAACACAAGCATGACTCTGCTACCAGTGAGCCTGGTTAGTACCCCGACGGAGTTACTTGCATCACCTCTCTATGCAGGAAGCCTTTCTCTTCTTTTGCCTTATTTATTTTGAAATTTTGAAATTTTTTACTTTTCATTTTGTAAATTTTTAAACTATGCATAACACTTATTCTTTTCGTAGGCAGAAGAGGGATCCTAACTTATTGAGAATGGAAGAGGTTGTTTCAACAGAGAAGTATTTTATTAAATCTCTGACATGCCTATTAATGTTTTCCTCCTCACCTTACACTACTTGACTGAGCTGACAAGGGTTAAACTAAAAAAAACAGGCTAGAATAGGTGACACTGGTTAGCATGCAAGCATTCTGTTTTCACCAAGGTTCACTTTGAACAATACATATTTTCCTTCGATGTATCATGGAATGAAAGTAACAAGTTCTTCATACAAAGGAAATATGATAGATAACGAAGTAGTGATATATGTACAAGCCCTCTTGTAGTTTACCCAGATCGTTTCAAGAGTCACGCATGGTTTCATGCGAAACTAACCTAAGAATGAAATGAGCGAACTAACCAACAAAAAAACAAAGTAAGAGCAAAAGCAAAAGAAAAAGAAAATAAATTACACAAACAAGCAAGAAAACAAACAAACAAACAAGGCATGTAAGAAAACAAGAATGCAAGCAAATTGACTAAAAGCAAACACTACTCCTACTCCTAAACTAATAGTGCATGGGCCTAATCACGTGAAGTGATATTTCCAAGGTAAGCACTGGTGCATTGGTGTACCCATGTTGCTGAAGGCTTGGTCCACGAGAAACCTAGTTATGTGAACTAGCAAGAAAGAAAGATATAACAATGAAGACAACCACACTTCATGTTTCAAAGTGCCCACAGGACATAAGTGAGTACAAGGCCATGGCGAGCAGTCTATGTAATTATCAAGAAGTTGTATGACACTGTGTGCAACTTTGAATCATAAGCACACTCTTGACTAGGACATGCAAGAAAACAAAATAAACAAGTATAACTTGCGCTGGGCACATGTTCTTGTAATGTAAGATTCCTCCAATGCATGAGCGATAGGATTGTGTAGTTCGAGTGGAGGAAGTATGATCTCTGTATGAGATTGGTATTCAATGCATACATATGAGCGTTGAGGAGCCTTTGGTGATTGAAGAGTTTCCTAATCAAAAGTGAGAGTAACCCCAAGAGAGGAAGGACCTAACATAACCATCAGCTCAAGCTGAAGTGCCTCGACAATCTTGGGTGTTTCAACTTCATCATCAGATCTTCAAACGATCAAATCTGATAGGGTCATGATCATGATCAAATATGAGAGCAAATGGATCACGAGTACCATGACCCAAAAAATCAATTAATTCATCGACATCCTCATGATCAGATGAATCAAACAAAGGTGTAGATGAAAAGCTAACAAATTCATCCTCTATGTTTCCAGAAAATATAGATGAAAGATCAAGTAGATTTTGAATGAACAGCTTATCCTCTCCGTTGTCAAATGATGGACCAACATCTGGTGAGTCGTGCCAGTGATCAATAATGGTTGCATCTGTGGATGGCGATACACATGTGAAATCATGGATGGCAGGTTCACCAAATATGTTAGAAAGAACGAAGGAGGCTTTGATGGAAGGGAGTCATCCTTCACTGAGTGTTGATGTTGAAGCTCCCACTCATACTCTTCATGAATGACAATGCATGTTGGTTTTGAAACACCATCTCCATGAGTGGCTTGTTCCTCATTCACAACAGGTGAAGAGTCTGGAATAGAAGAAGACAATACAATACTATCCAAAGGAACAATCGAGTGTGAAGATGGAGGTTGTGGAACAATATGCATATGGAAGCTCGATGGAATCACAACCAAACCTGCATGAAAATTAAGTGAAGTGATGTTGGGAGGATGTGAAATATGAAAAGGTGTGTGAGCATGATCCTCAACATCACTCAGTAGTAGTGGATTTGTTTGATGAAGGGATGGTGGACAGTCAATCGTGACAGGGACGACATCCAGGTGAGATTGCACAACTCCATCAGTGAAGAATGTTGAGCAATGCTTGATTTCAGAATTCTTCTTGGGACGAGCAGATTTCTTAAGGCAATGCTCAAATTCATACCAAAGATAGGCAAATTTTGTTTGGCTTCCTAGTGCTTGAAACTGTAAGTCATGAAAGCACTGCCAAAAATCCATAATTGATTCATGCAGAGCCTTCCATTGTTGTAACAATTTTCATTCAAGATGGTCTAGATCAAAATGATAGAAAGTGTCTTCAATGAGATCAAAAAAGCACTAAAATGAGTGCATGATGTCAGTTGGTAGGCTGAAAAACCATCGAAGTGGAGATTCACAAATTGTGTATGCAAGTAAAAAGCTATCCTGTTCATCAGAACACCCATATTCCTCACGAAGCATGGAAATAAAGTCATGTAAGTACTTAGGCCAGGCCACTTCGCCTTCACCATCATACGTATATGTTGACAAGAGATCGAAAAACTCCCTAGTGATGGTGACGTCTTCATGATTTGAAAAACATCAGGAGGGAGAAGAGTGCAAGAATCCATGAAAGATATGCAAAAGTTCAAAACTAGATGAGAGGAAAAAACTTTTTATCTGGCCCTCCTTCTAGATCGATACATGTTGATGGTGCTAGACACACCAACATGTCATGGGATATTCCTAGTAAGAAGTCCCAATTAGACCTCGAACCATTTGTTATAGGAATCCCAGTAGTGGGTCGTATGGTAATGCATTGACTGCAATTTCACATAGAGGAAAGTAAGATAACTCTATTGGTAGCAAGGGTGTGATAGTTGTAGTGAGTCTAGGAAGGTACAAGAGAGGTTCTAACACATGGGGGTTGAGATGAGTGCACCCCTTGGAAACCTCGAATAGTACTCAACTTGGAAGGGAACACACAAGAAAATATGCATCAACAGCTGGAAAGAGAGTTAGGAAGCAATCCAAAGTGATGGTTAAACCAACAACACATTTAAGAAAGATTCATACATACTTATACATAATAGTCTATACATGCATGTGTAAGAAAACAATACATATATCATTTAGAGTAAACCAAATAGCATAGAATACAACACAACATATGCATGAAACATGCTTCCTCTTATTATATAAATAAGTGTAAGTTCCAGTCATACAATACATCCATGTCCAACCACTAGTCCCAAAAGTGGAATGTTATAGGCACATCTACCTTCTCCTCCAAAGATATGTACTAGCTCTCCGAAATGGAGAAGCCTAGGTATGTTACAATACTATCCAAGCTCTCTCCAAGATAGTCTTATTGGAAGATTCACTAACCAAAAGCCTTTACAATGAGTTATGAGGGACTATTTATAGCAAAGGGTGGGGCGACCCTTGGCATTCCCCTTCGTGAATGTTAACCTACCCTCATGACTCTTCACCTACTTTATTACCGTTACATCCAACTATCACAACTTGACTTACACTTTACATGACTTTACATTACAATGCACATGTACCCATGTGAAACAAAATGGCTTGAGCAAGCCATGCTAGACATCACTCTGACTTAGACAACCATGGAAGTCCAACTCCTCAACTTCTTCATGCTGATCGATAGTAACATACTAATGGCAAGATCGGTAGTCCTTGAGGGTGTCTGTGTGATCCACGGTGCCATCTATCTGAAACCTGACTCTTACCTCCATAGAATCTAGGTACACTGCTCGGGCTCCTCTGTCCAACTCATCTGAAAGCATGTGCATCATTGTCTTCAATGTTGCCCAACCAACAACATACTTATGCATGATGTCTACACTAATGGGCATGTCTGTGCTGGTGGCAATGCACATCAACTCATCAAAGTATGAGTCAAGCTCTATCCAAACCTATTCCTTTGTCTTCACCTAGGTGAGAGTCCCAATAGATGGGATCACATGTGTGCACACCACAACATCCATACTTTTGAATACTCGTGCATGGGAAATTTGTATACTAGTGATGAGTTGCAGGAGCTCTTCATAGTTTCATATCTGACTTTGGATATGTACCTTTAGCTTGATTGCAATGGCCCTCATCATCTTAGGCAAGTGAAGTGGGGATCCCTTGTATTTCTTCATCCATGTTTGCATGTCATCAACAACAACATGCAAGTTTGTCAAGATACGTGCCTTTCTAGCACATCGTTGTTGCCATCCATTGAGATGGATAATTGCCTTTTGCACGGTACCAAACTTGGAGTACAATATTCACATAGCTATGTCAAGGGACTACACTTCATCTAGTATTGCATCCTTAAGTTCAGCTTAGGTGGACATTGTCACCAAGTCTCCTCCTTGCTTGGCCGTCTATAGTTCCTTTGCCATTCACTAATTCTCAACTATCAAAAAGTGAACACTTGAGATAATGGCTTCGACATACAATCTAGTTGCATCAACCAAGTTTGTTGGATGTTTGTTCACGTTAGTCATGACCACTCATTCCTCAACTCGTGCTGGAGATGTATGATGCTCCGGAGTTGATACTCTGTGAGACTACACAACTCTATGTTGGGATTCATCAAATGATATGTTGCACATCTCTCTTTCTAGCTCATCAACAAGGATCTCAGTGCCTCCTTGGTCATTCAAGACTTGCTCATCATCTGGATGCATTGAAGTGGGTGAATCGACCTCTTTTTGGTGACACATGAGGTCTGGTGTCCGGTTCCAACTCTTGTTGCTCCATGTCTACATCCAACTATTGAAGTACTTGTTCTAACTCATGAGAAAATTATTTCTCCTGTGATGGTTCACCCTGTTCACCTGGTGCCACCTGTTCTGATGGTCAACTACCTGTATGCGTATTGCTTCTTCTATTTGCACATGTTGCACCCCCTTCTATATCTGCTTCTATTGTGCTTCCCTCTCCTGTTTCAGCAGCTCTTATTCTTTTTGGAGTTGTTCCATGGGATCATGTAGCTCCTTCTCTACTTCTTCCATTCTTCTCTTATCCTTCTACCTTTGCATGATTCACAGGTCATGCTCGTGCCTCTTTGCCTCTAAAGCCATAGATACTATCTCTACCAATGGATATGCTTAGAACTTGTAGCTTTGATCCTCCTCCACATGATTGACAATCTTCCTCTTACCTTTGTTGCACACTGGTATTGTTTCTTCTGCTTCCACTGTTGCTACTGCTGCTACTGGTGCTCCATGTGATGCTGCTTCATGTTTCCTTGCTAACCACTCCACAATGAAGCCAATTGGTTCATTAGGTTTGGAAAATCTTTAGCAATATCACCATGGGTCCTCCTCGACCCAATGACATGCCCTGTGGATTCAGTTGAACTAAACTATTGTGCAGTGATCCTTCACAATACAATGTGGGTCATATGGATTGTAGCTTTTGAGGTCGAATGTGTACTTCTTCATTAGTTCTTCTTCGACATTTTCTTGCTTGATACTTTGAATCTCATATAACCCAATCCACAATGGAAGAATGGGCCAAGGTGCCTTCTTCTTCCAGTGCAGTCTAACTATTAATCCTACCGAGATGTGATATGCTACTTCCTGCATGACAAGTATGTCCAAGGCAAACTTTAGTAGAACATGCAGAGGCTTCTCTGCGTCGAACATTCAGATGAAGGTACCAGATGATGAGGCATACCAATCATAAATTCCTATTAGTACCTCCATTTCTTCCTTTCACATACAGGTGGACCTTGTTTGAATATAATCTTGTATACTGGGTGACAAAATGATCGGACAACTGTGTGATTGCTCCTTTGAAGCTCCGTTTGGATAGCAGATTGAACTATGTGTTCTCAGTAGCCTCCACCACTGACCATGCCCACTCCAAACCCGGCAACTCCTGTTAGGCATAGATTGCATCTAAGATGTAGACAGACACATAAATCTTTGGATGCATACCTCTAGGTGACTGTCGAGCCTTTGTTACTTGTTCCTTCAGCTGATGAGCCAACATAACAGACCAATTACATGGTTTTCCCTATGTAGCCAGTTGGTCCAATGTGATCACCCAACTTTGTGGGAAGGTTTTTATTGCTTTATTGGCGATACAGTCGACATGAAAATATAACCAAGTATTGATACGCCTTCCATATTATCTTCGTCTTGTAGATCTGGTTGGGTGTTAACTTGAATCGAGCCGGATCATTCACCCAGTTCTTCAGAATGTCTTTGGTGTTAGCACTATTGTTTGGCAAGCTAAATAGAGTCTTCATGACAGCCAGAGGCTCTGACATCTGATACATCTCATCATAATCTTGTGCCGATAAGTTTGCAAGCTTCGTCCCACTAACACTGCTCAAGGTCATCATCTCGAGATCATTGTTAGAGATGATCCAGTGTATCATGTCTATGCATGGGAATGCGAGGTATCTGCATGCAATCCAGTACAGGCCAAACTTTTGAATTTTCACATACACCTGATGGTGTTCACATTATTCCTCAAAAGTGCATGCAAATGCTTCATTGACCTCTTTCCCCTTCAGCTTGATGTCCTGTTGGCCAGATAAATCATTTTTGCATACAAGACCGATCTCCCTAGTATCAATAGATATCTAGCAACAAGAAAATCTACCTTTCTCTAAACATATTGCGATTCATTAATAAAAACTAAAGAGATGTTTTAGACCCTACCTTTAGTCAAACATTAGTTTGTGGCATCCATGCTCCAATAGCTTCGAAAGAGTTTCCTTTTAAGAACCTGCAATAAAAAACAAGCACACATCAAATATCACTTGCATAGCTAATATAATAAATGATTTTCATCATGGTGATCAAGGAATCCATGAGATAAACCATAAAACACAGCTTATTGAGAAAAATAAACTTGATTGTATTAACTTTGAAATAGAAGAACTTTACAACCTTTGGTGCCTTGATGTTGTACAAGCTCTTGCCAAGGTCCAGACAAGAATCTCCTCTAGTTTGGCAAGCCTCACTCTCTTCCAAATGAGATCAAAAGGTATGTAATCTCTCCTCTCAAAAGCTGAATTAGGAAGACTAAGCTCCAATAGCATTTACCCTAAAAAATATGCAACTTTCAACCTCTCAAGTAACCAGCCTAATGCTTCATTTCATAGTGCAAAGGAAGGAGGTTACAAATCCACCATTGAAGGGATAGAGTCCTCCTTCAAAGGGATAAGCTCCTCACATCAAGGGGTTAGCTCCTTAATGTATGGGATGCATGAACCCTGAAGGAGTGAACTTGCAACCTCAAGATTCCCTCTAGAAGCTTTCAGAAATGACTCAAAGGGAGTTTTTAAGAATGTACTTGCGCCTTTTTAACTTTTACAGGGGTTCGCAGCCATAACACATATACAGAGTGGTCAGGTGCGTAGGGGACATGACCAATAGGTGTGGCACCACAGGTAATGCTAAGAGAAAGTGTGAAACCAGATTTTTAGAGATTTTTAAGGTCTTTCTCTTATTTTCAAGACTTGATATGAAGAAATGAGGTTTAAGACTTGCAAAGGAGGAAGGTATGAGTGGTGATAGACTCACATTGATTGCAGAATGTCAAAGTGACAATTTTTGTGCAACAGACTACCCCCTAAAATGCGAATTCTATAATAGATGAGGATGGTTTTGTCATCTTAAGAAGAGTGACGTACTTTATCATTTCAAGGATCTTGATGTGAAAACCGTGGTTAGAACCTGTAAAAAACATTCAATACAATATACTAAATATAATTATATATATATAATATATATATATATATATATATATATATATATAATAATATATATAATTATATATCATATATATTATATATATATATATATAGATATATCATCGTTGAGGTAGGCATTCCCATACTCAGATCAAAACTAACTAGAAAACTATCTAAACTACTCTGATACACGAATGATTTCGTAATACATCACAAGTATAGACATATGTAGACACAGTATGGGCGCAACCATCTGTTTATGAATAGTCTAATGTATAATGAATAACAAAATTCCTCGTAGCCTGGATGGTGGAAACTAGATCAAGGGTCTTGATTTCTGCTTCACGACCTAGTACAATTCTATCCATGTGAATGAATATGTTGAAGTTAAACATGGTAGAAACCACTTGATTACCAGTCAATGATGTGAACTGCTAACAAGTGTGAGAGAAACCACTAGTAATGTCAATAACCCTCAAAGTACTCAGTACAATCCATGAAAGGTGAATAAATGAGTCGATGTCGAACACGTCAAGAATCCTTTTATCGAAGGTCAATGATGCAAATTGTCATCAAAGGTGAGAAACCTGTCATTGAGGCATGCAGATTCCAAGGTACTGACGATTCCTAGATCATCTTTCTAGATAATTAGTTGGAGTCGATAGAAAGCGATTCGTCGTAGGCAAGCACACAACACGAAATCATAGATCAAGTTTTGAAGAAATGTACTTCCCAAGGACTAACTCAGGGATGGTCAATATGGATGACAGATATTTTGCAAATGAATGGTTTATTTGAACTGACCTCTTGAACACATAACGACACTGCAGATGGTTTGGTAACAATTGACCCAAAGCTAATACTTGGAAACTCGCTGAAGACTTTCAATATGGTTTGATTAACTGTTAGGAAAAGGATTTCCTAACCCAGGTGAACAAAAAGTGTCGTGTTTAAGAGTGGTTAACTAATTTTCTAAACACAAAGTATAACAAACAAGCTCATTTTTCTCTTTTTCCCCCACGATTTCAGGCATGTACCTCTTTATTTTTGACAATCTTGAGGAGGATAACTTTTGCTTGATTATAAGCTCATCCTTCGGAAGAGTCCAACTTAGTTTAAAATTCGAACCCTAATAAGGAGTGGTCCGTTCCTATATGAAATTGAACAGGTTCTTTACTATTAAATTTTAACGAGTCCGGTATAGGAGAAACTCGACGTTTTTCAATTTTAGGGAGTCAGAAGAAAACCTTAAGAAAACTCCATGGTTGTCATTTTTCGTAACTTTGTGTCCACCAAGCCTGAAAAAAGAATAAAATAATACTTGAGAGAACCGCCTGACCATTATGATCAAGGAGTAATTTTCATAACTAGTGGTCCTAATATGAAAAAGTAAAAAAGCGATCAAACACACATCGTTTTATGACCAATATCGAACTTGAAACGATAAAATTCCGACAATCTTTTCATGTTTATACGGTCAGAAAAGAGCTGTAAGTGGACCGTCCTTTTAATTCTGTTTTAACGAGTTTAAAAAGAAAAACTCAACAATGCTTTTATATTTTATGAGTCAGAAAAGAGCTTAAAGAGGACTCCTATATTTCACTTTTTCATAAATCTTGAAGTCCGAAAAAGTGAAAAAGTATGCTATTTGTTCAAAATGATCAATTCTCCCTGAAAATCCAATATTCTGCATAAAACTCAAAACATTACTCATACCTGTTTAAAATAAATAAAAATGCATCAAAAGTGGCCTTTTTAAAGTGAAAAATAAACAAATTGAAAATTAATTTATTCAAAAAAGCTTATAAAAAGGGCTTTTGTAAATTCATTTTTACCGTTTGACTTCAAAGTGAAAAGTAAGAGATTTTGGTAAGAAGCTTCCTGTGAAGATAGCAGAAAATCCGACCATTGGAATCGAGAACCGTCTGCTCCAGGTAATCCACATCATCCCTATCTTGCATTTCAACCATTTAATTTTCATTTTAGGGTTTTAAAATTGATTGTTTTAGGAAAATTTTGGTTAAAACATCGCTCGCGGGGGGTCTGTAGGTGCAACATGTGGGCCCTACGGACCCCGAATTTTTTGTATACAGGAAAAATTTGGGGCCCCGAATCTGTGCTTAAGGAATAGTGTGAACCTATGTACTATCCCTAACTAGTGGGTGCAGACCTCGCGAAATACGTTTTAAAACCCTAATTTTTTCATTTTCGCCCAAAAATTTAAAAAATAAAATGTTCTAATCCACCTTTTTTGCAATGTAGACACAAAAAATTCTTGTTTGGCGGGAATGGGAACACAAAGATGTGGATCTAGCCACATTAATTCATCCACCTTAAACACAGGCATTAAAAACATGCAGACTATTTAAATTCTGGGCCATACCCAGCATGAGGGCTCAGGTAGACTTTCTGCAATGGTTGGTAGACATGTATAGCACATAGGACGAGTGTTTCATAATTGGTGGCCACTAGCTCAAAATCGAGCCAAAGGATATTTATTTCCTAACTGGTTTGCCCAAGAGAGGTGAAGGATTATCTCTATTCGGGACTAGGCTAGGTGGCAAGTCTGTCGCTAGTCTCGGACTAGAGTTTTGTAATGTCCAAACTGTGGACAAACGGATAGATATTAAGACTATCTCCTGTCATGAACTTAAAGTGATCGCATTTACTGTCACCAGACTATGCGGGAGCATAGCATTGCATCTAGATACTAAATCCCAAATGCGAATGGTAGTAGATTGTTTCTGAGGCACCATCTTCAACTGGTGTGATGCTGTGTTGGCAAATGTAAAAGGCCAACTGACTAGAGCAAAGAACATACAACTAAAAAACTTTGGATATAGTTTCTTGGTTGTGAGCTTTGGCCTAGAGAGGGTTCCTATGTTGGTCCCATAACATCTTTTCGTTGAGGTTGGACTTCCTCGAGATCCTAAGATTATGCACTGGGTTGCAGTGATGGCCCGTCATCTTGAAGAGGGTACAAAGGTTGTCCGATTTCCACCTAAGTATTTTCATTGGTTGGAGAACCAAATTTTCATGATTTAGGATTTTCCATATGTTGGGATGGATTATCGTGGTGATCCAAACATGGCTCTTCCACCAGGAAAGCAATGGGATGATTCAGATAAAATAATTTTCAACATTTTATAAATTTTTAACTAATTTTTTTTGTTTTTAAATTGTCCAAAAGTGATAGTAAAAAGTTTTAAATGCAGATGTGGGTCCACGGTGACCAGCCGCTTTCCAGCCCTATGAGAGAAGACACCCTGCTGCCACGGCACCGGCCCCACAGGACCAATCAGTAGAGACCCTGACTGAATTGCAGCATCATCTAGAGTGTTTGACAGTAGATATCCTAGAGACTAGTATAGATGATATTCCTCTTAGGTTACAACATTATGTGATTGGGGTCCCAAGACCTTTTAGGAGGTTCCTTTGTAGGGTAGCCCGAGCAGTGGTTTCTTATCGTGATCATCATCAGGGATAGGATGATCGCCTTTGTAGACTCATATGACATTTTATATCTTTTTGTGCTATCATTTTTGCTCATCATAAGGTGTTTTTCAACCTGTGATCGAAGATGATGTATATTTGACACACTTCTATGCTATGATATATCACTATTACTGGCTATCTTGTATAACATGTTTTATGAAATGTTTTTAAATTTATTGTCTTGATTATTACAAATGTCTATTTAACATTTGAGAAGCAACTGCATCTACTAATGTATTTAAATATCTTGGAATATGTTGATATTCAATGTAGTCAAATTCATGTTCCAAGAGACGAACTCTCAAAAATAATCTTAATAACATTGGATTTCTAATGGCATAAACCCTGTTAAGTTGTAATACAATGATTTAAAAATCTAACCTAACAATCAAAATCTGAATCCCAAAAGAGATGGATTCAGATAATAACTCAATCACTACACTATACTCTGCAATGTTATTTGTTGTTTGATCGAGGCTTACCCCATGCATAGATACTAACTCGTCAAAGGATGAATAGATAACCCAAGCTGCGGAAGAAATATTCTGTGTACTACGACAAGCACCATCAGCGAAACCAATGTATGTTTGAGAAGACATCGACATTTGTAATATCAAGAGTAAAATCAAGATAGGTAGGAATAATGATAAAACACTCTCTAAACTAGGCACACTTTCTGATATAAACACACCAAGTAGAAAGAAACTATTCTAACAAAAACCTCCACACCAAACTTTAAGCATAATATCTTTTCAGATAAAGAGACATTTCTGGGTCTACCTAAAGAGACATCGTCAAAATATACTAATTCATAGGCCCCTTTTTCCAGCTTACGCTTAACAAAAAAAGGATCATGCTACATGGGTACAAATTTTCCAACCCCTAGCTTATCGTTTGCTTGATCGTATAGTAAAACTAGGTCTCCTTCCAAAAAATTACGAGGTGTAACATTTCGATCGTACTGAGATTTTATCCATTTTGCGTGAGTCTCGATTGCTAATGCATCATCACGTTGATTCTCATCCAGCTGAGCTAAGTACAACAAACGTTTCTCCTCCTCGGAAGTGGCTGGGAGTAATTCTATGGCTATTTGCAATGACGAAATTTCACATTCAATGGGTAACACTGCTTCCAACCCATAAAATAGTTGAAAAGGAGTGAAACGAGATAATGTTTTGACTGAGGTTTGGTATGCCCAAATCACTAAAAATAACATGTTATGCCAATTCAATCAATGAATACCAATGATTCGCTAGATCATAGTGACTAGAACTTTATTGATTGCTTCAACCAGACCATTAGCCTATGGGTAATATGGAGTAGAACTATCGTGACGTAGGCCAAGTTGATATGTTAGTTCAGTCATCATGATGTTTCGAAAATGACTTCCATGATCAGTGATAATCTCTTGAGGAACACCGAATCTAGCAATTATATGATTGAAAACGAAAATTGCAGCAGTTTTGCCATCTGCCGAAAATGTAGGCATTGCCTCGGCCCACTTGTAAAATAATCTACCGCAAGGATGATATATGCATGCCCCCCGGCCGAGTGAGGGTTACATTTAATAAAGTCGATACCCCACTTTGTGAAAGGACCGATGATAATTATAGGGTGGAGAGGAGAAGGTGGAGCACACATCTTTCGATAAAAAATTTGGCAATTGTGGCATTTCCGGATTGCATTGGTACAATCCTTAAATAAAGATGGCCAAAAATAACCAGCGTTCAATATCTTTTGGGCTGTGGCATACCCAAACATATGACCGCCACACACTCCAAAGTAACAGTCATTTAGAACCTCTTCAGCTTGTTCATGAGTTAGACAACGTCGGAAAATAGTATCTGCTCCATGATGATAGAGTGTATCTCTAATAATATTGTACTATTGGGATTGGAAACATATTTTCCTTTGCTAAGATCATGAGATTTCAGGACGAAAAGATTGGGTTTGGAGATAGACAATTATATTTCCATACCATGGATCAAGAGTACTGATAAGAAACAAGGATTCATCCGCAATGGGTTCTTCAGCCACAGCTTCGCTATCAATACGCGGGAAATCACACATCAGTTATGCGAAAACCAAAGATTTATTTGCCTTGGATTTTTCAAATTCATGTAGGATAACTATCCATTTGGAATGCTTGCCCCCTAGCAATTTTTTAGTCAAAATATATGTCATAGGGTTACAGTAAAAAATTACCGTGGTTTTGCGTAATCTTTGGATAGCTTGAACAATTTCCAAGGCCAGTTTCTCCACATGTGAATATTTAAGCTCAGTCAGATTCAGAGTTCGACTAAGATAGTAAATCACATGTTAATTGTTGAATTCTCTTCCTAAACTAAAACCATCCCAATGACAGAATGAGAAGTGGCAAGGGACAAAAAGTAGTCCTAGCTGTAGTTGGGAGGATGCAATAACGGTGCATGGGTCAACGCGTGTTTAAGTGCATCAAAATATTTGTTAGCTATCTCATCCCAAAAGAATGGAGTGTTCTATTTCAACAACCTGGTAAAACCTTTCGTTATCTTGGTGTAGTTATGAATGAGCACATTCCATTTTTGTAACTATTCATGTATGAGCACATTTTCTAATGAATGAGAAGCAATTTTGGCTCTTAGAATATTTTTTCTTTAGGGACTTGAGTCTACTTCGGTTATGGCCCAACCTAGGTGCTCAATCCCGCTATCTGTACCTCTAGTTTCCATGCATTAGCTCAACTAGTCAATTCTGTGAGACCACATTTTAATATTATTTCTTGCAGGTAGATACGTTAGTTTTTATATTATTCTTTTATATCATTGTTCCTACACTTGGTATCATACATTTCTACAACCTGTAAGTGTATAAGTTCTTATTTTATAGAGCCACAAAAACCCTCATAATGACACATGTGTTAACTAAATTAAATCATCATATTCATAAGGACTTATAAAATACTTATTGACCTTTCTTCATCCCTCCTTCAACTTTATCTTCCTTCAAATCATTACCTAAAACTTGTTTTTCTATTCATTAGACTATCTCCCATAGAAAAACAAGGACTCCTATAGCGACCCACATTTTGATTCAAAAACTCCATTATATTTGCATCCAAAGCATGGTATACCTTCATTGGAATAATTGAATGTCACCAAGGCCATGAGGATGAAATTTGGAAGCCTAGAGACATCATAGAATATTTGAACTAGTTACTGTAGTAGAACTCCCTTTTTTCTATAAATTAGGGTTTAATGTTTCAATAATCTCTTTCAGTAGCAAGTTTTTTTCCAATACATAGTAGGATATATTTACTTTTGTTTTAGTGTGATTGAGTTGGTTTTCCTCCTTTTTCTACAAAAATAATAAATTTTCTTCTTGTTCTCTCATTCCTACAAATTTGAAAGTTTCTTGTAACATAAACAACAAAATGGTCTATGTGTAACTTAGTTTCTCTTCATTTTATTTCACTTACATAGGATGTAAAGAATAAGAACACACATTACATGTTGAACACATAGTGTTGATCCATATTAAGTTTTTACAAACTCTGTGTTGACAATTAAAGTCGAGATCCCTTGGGAGGTGCAACATTCTTGTTATAATATTAAGTGCCATAAGCTTGCATGGGCTAAAAATATGTGTACCTCTTTCTATGTCTTAGGAGTAGGAATCCATAAGATTAACTAAATATTTGTTGAATTGACCTATATACCTAAAGCAGAGAGATAGCATTCCAAAAAAATCCCTTTCTTCATCATGATATGATAGTTTTTAATGTTGAGAGAGAGATGAGTTTATATAAAATATTCAATCATCTTCTTAATATTATTAAAATACTCATCAAACAAATTTCCTCATGCTGTAAGATCATCCATGAATATTTCCAAAGAGCCATTAAACAAATTAGAAAATATTCCCAACACAACTTGTTGAAAGGTAGTTGGCGCATTATAGAGTTGAAAATGAAGGAATATATAGAAAAATGTACTCCAAGGGTAGATGAAGGTGGTATTGTTCTTATCTTTAGGAGAAATATCGATTTGATTATAACCATGAAACCTATGAAGAAATTAAAAAACCATTTTACTTGACAAGGTATCAAGGACATGATCGATAAAAGGAAATGGGAAATGGTGCTTTTGAGTGGCTTTATTAATCTCCCTATATTCATGAGAGAATCTTCACTTTCTAATTTTATTGGGCACAACAGCTAGTAGAGACATCCATTGATCACCCTAAATTAGATAGATGAAGCTTCGATTTAATGGTTTTTAAAGTTCTTATTTAACAAGATTTCTCAAGATAGGGTTCATTCTTCATTGAGGTTGTTGGAAATGATGGGAACCCTCTCTTAAATAAATATGAGGAGTGCATACATGATGGTAAATACCCTTCATGTCCTTATAGTCTCATTCAAAGGCTTCTTTATACTTTCTGAGAAAATATACCAACTTATCTGTTTGTTCAAGGGATAGATTAGGATTGATATTTAAGGTATTTCTAGGGTCATTTTTAAGTGGAATAATCCTATGACTTGGGGGAATTGGTATTAATTTTCGTTTTAAGGAGATCATCAATGACATCATCCCACTAGGTTTTTCCCATTATAGATCTTAATAACTGGGACACTAGATGTGTAACAACAAAGGTGTCATTAATAAAACTATTGATGCTATGACAAATGCATCTATACTGGCTAACCATGAGTTGCCTAAAATCGGGGGTGTCCTAACAAGCATGTTTTAGGACATAACACCATAAAATCAATTGGGTACTGCCAAGTGTCAAGTGAAATAAGTATATACTCTAAAAATCCCTTGGGCCAAATTTTAAACCTATTAGCCAGTTCCAAAATAGTAGGGTTGATATTGAATTGTTGAATCCAAACAACTCAAAGGTTTCCCTAGTCATTATGTTGATTGTAGCACATGGGTCAGCTAATGTATCTAGAATGGTTGTTCCTCCACTATGAACAATCACTATGAAATTCCTAACATCTTCATACTTGGTAGATGGAATGTCTCCAACATTAATTCTGACAATTTTCCCACAACATACATAGTGGGTGGAACTCAGGATTTCTTATCAGGTTTCTTAACACAAATATCCCTTGCTAATTTTTCATGGAATGGGACATCTCTAGCTGCTTGAAGTAGTGGAATTGAAGCATGTAAATTCTTTAATTATTTAGAAAATTTGACTCAGGTTTAAGGGAAACTTTAGTTATAGTTAATCCTTCTTAATATTCTTGATTTAAAACAATCTCAGTATTGATAATAACTTTGCATGTTACAAGGCCTACAGTAGCAATGGAAACAACTATTATATGAGATTTAGTCATAACAAAAACGCTAGTTTTTACATTGGTTTTAGTTGTTATAGTGGTATCCATTGTTAGAATGGTATTGATAGTAACAATTTCATTGGATTTTATAGGGGTTTCCTTCTTTTCCAACCATCCATGGTTTGAAGTTTCCTCTCTATGTGAGTTATCTTCATTTTATGTGAGAATAGGGGAAACTTTTGGGTTCACTCTTCTCCCTAGAGATAATTGCACTTTGTTATAGCCAACATGGGAGATACAATAAGTGGGGAAAATTGGTGCTTCAACATGTTGAGCTACCTTATTGTTGGGGTTAACATTAGCCTCTACAGGTAACTTAGGTATTAAATGAGAGTTAATGGTACTTTAGAATGAAGTTATCACTGTTGTTGTCACATAGGTTTCTACGTAGTAATTTATCATAAAAAATAGGTTTCATGCCATCCATGGGGCCATGGAAGTTATTTGTTTAGAGAGGAAGGCTATGGAGGCCAAGGCATTGAATACTAGATCAGACAATTAACAAACTACCAAGGAGCTACAATATATTAGATTTTCTAAGGAACTTGCTAAGGATTGTACATATTAGACCAATAAGTAAAAGAATAAAAAATTTCTAAAGGGTAAAACTCAATTCATGATCAAAATAATGTGATATTTGTGAAGAATGAGAGATCCAGGTTTAAAATCCCCTCAATTTTGATGTGGTTAACAGAGAGGAGGACATTGCATAGACCCCTATAGGTTTACTGGTAGTTACATGTCAAGCAAGTTGTTGGGTACGCCCTACGGGATACGAGAATTAAGAAAATAAATATCTTGGACCATGCCTAGTGGCTAAGGTTGCCATGGTTTCTTGGAATCGATGAAGTATGTTGTTTTGGAATCTTTTCCTAATTCCTTGAAAACTTCCTCAAATATCGGCAATGATCGGAAATGTCTTAGATAATGCTCTTATTTGTAAATGTTACAAATTTGTATGTTGTTAAGTGTAAATTCCCTAAGAGGATTCTTCTTTATACATTTGGGGTAGAATACGGAAAAAGACTGTCTAGTCTCAAATTTCTTTTGTTTCAGTTGTAACATATTGACTAGAGAGGACAAAAATCTCATGTTGTCGGATTAAAATTTTCATGTAAATTACAAGTCTATGCTCCTATCAACCCACCATTAGTTGATTTCTATACTTTGACAGAGGCATCTTAGGCAATGGTTTTATTTATATTGATCCTATTGAGCTTCTCAAGAAACGTGTAAAAATATCATCATACGGTTCTTTAGATTTATCCCATTTCCCCATGATATTTAACATATCCAAGAAATATAAATCTTCCTTCATTTCGCTAATCAAAACTGTCTTCAAAATGTCCTTGTCCCAATTAATACCCTTATATCTTTTCAAGTTATATTAAGTTCATTCCATATAGTCTTCCAAGCTTTCCTCCTCTCTCTGAGACATCCTAAATAATTCCTCCCTTCTATCCCTATTCTAATAGTAATCCTGGTACTTTTTTAGGAATATTTTCCTCTTATCATCGCATGAAGAAATAGGTGCACCATTAATCCCCATAAACCATCTTAGTGTTTCTCCCTTTAAGGTAGTAGGACACAATTTTAACTTTTGGCCATCGATGGTGTAATATTAACTCCTACATAGAAAATCAAACTCAAAGAGAAAAGTGTTTGGATCTTCACTAGTACTGCCTTGGAAAGATGGAAGGGGTAACAAAGGAATATTCTTCACTAGATACTTTCCTTTGAAATATCCATTTTGGAATTCAAAAGGTGATAATTGTTTCTTCTGCTATATTTTTCTCCTTTGGAATTTGAAGATAATGCCAAACAAGGTTAGCTATTTTCTATTCCTTTGGTTAAGAGAATAATTCCAATGGTTACTCATGTTATTTCAAAACACTTCCTAGGTCTACAACGTAATGGTCAAGAGGTTATTTCTCAACACTTCCTAAATCTAGAATACAATGGCCAGGAGGCTATCTTAATGGACTTAATTCATGATATTACATATCATTCCATATGTGCCTCCTTATCCTTCCAAGAAGTTTTGATACTCATCCTCAATTTATATGGATGAATAAGATATTATTGTGCTTTCTTTTGAAGTCAAAGGCTAATGAGACTCTACCCCCAAAATATGTTTTCCTAACAAAGATTATCCTGGTGATTCTAACCTCTATGGAATAGCTTTATGGGACCTTGTATTCCTTGAAATTATTCTTGGGGAAGATGATTTTTCCTATCCTTTCAAAATTATCTCCTAAATAAATGTTACTCTTCCTAGGTATTTATTCTTCTTTCTTCACATGGTTATTATTTTTGGGGGAACCATGCCTTTATTTTTCTCTATTCATGTAATCCCATGTGTCCTAAATCCTAAAATACTGAGCATATTTCAGCTTGCCGATGTGGTGCACAAATTATTACCTCTTTTGTTACCTCCCTATCACCTCAAAGCTAAGGAGACATCTAACATACTTATAAACTATGCATCAAAATAACAATTCTAGTCATACTTATGTACCTCTAATAACCTCCCCAAGAATGGTTCCAAATGTTAGGAAAATTAATTGTCATTTAATTAGAACCAATTAATTACACACATACATAAATTATCAAGTAGGGTAGGTAGATTATATTTGAATGTTACTATGCAAAATATATGCATGTAGCAAACATTAACTAACAATGTTCAATGTCAAAATCTTTAATAACATGAAACAAAATGAAAACCAAGTTGCTCTAACTACTCACTCTCAGCATAAAGAAATCATCACTGCCACACTTCAAGCATTCTAAGAACTATGCACATAGTTCTGAAATAAAAATCACTCTTGCAGAATAAACCTCACCCAATCACTCAAGTCACTCTTGTAGAAAAGGAAATAACACTCGTCGAAAGGAATGAAAAATCCATTCAAATAAAACCTCACACAATTAATAAACTCACTACAATTGTCAAATTATCAATTTGTACAACACATTATAATAGATATGTGACAATTTTTCTAATATTCTACTTAGAAAACCTAGAAGCTATAGTAGAAAAATAATAAATATAACTTATTAAGAAATGGAGCGATCTAGGATCTATGTTGTTACAAAAATAATTGAGATCAACTTCTTTGCAAACTAGTTGATGTGTCATTCTAATACATTAATGGAAATATATTACAATCAAAACTAAATAACATGAAGTAATATTAACGGGAAATTAGACACATTGCTACACTAACTTACCAATATAATGATCCTTGCTAAAGAGGACCTTTCCTCCTTAGTAGGGAGTTTGTAATGTGCAATTAGCAATCCAAGATTAAAGACAATGAAGTATTATTGAGCTAGTGACCATAATATTTTACATTAATCTTAGAAAAAGTTATAGATAGAAATTTTCTCCAAAAATACAATAGTTCCACCCTCACATGAAGTAGAGGGATCCTCTTATAAATTTATTTTATGTCTATTCTTGAAACCATAATCAACTATGGGAATCTTTCAATTCTCATGCTATCCATATTGAGATACTTATATAACATATTGCAGCCAATTTACTGAGAATGGAAATAATGTTGTAATAGTGCCTCTAATTAGTGGGAAGTCAATAACATAAAATCATAACTGTCCTAGTTGAGTTGTTTGTATCATTAAAACATAGTTCACTTTCTTGAATATCAATTCAGATTTACTATGACTAACTAATAGACCATGTTGAATATTGATGACATTATCAAGAAAATAGAGTATTAACATCATGGTAATAGTATTAGCAAAACATGTTCAGCAACATTAAACATGGAGAAACATCATCACATGAAACAACAACAGTTGAGTGAGCCAGTTCAACCTAAAGCATCCTTTTCATCAATTATTTCAATAAATTCACTCCAAACAATCAACCTTCCACCAGAATATAAGCAAAACTGCATCAACTAAGGTGAGATAAAAGAGTAACATGCATTAGTGAACAAGGAAATTAATGGAGTAACATAGTATGATTCTATGGTTAATTATGTTTGAAAATATGGGATAATGAGGGTGAAAATTATGCCAATTCCACATCCCATTCGATCCCTTACCTCACTTCATATTATATCTTTTATCCCATGTTCAACACTTAAAACATACCTTAACCATCTAAAAGATGAATGATGCTATGGTCATGGGAATTAAAGTCTAAATGGTTGTAATGTCTACATATATGAGTATGTTATAATGAATGGACTTGGAGCTATTGCATTAGGACCATTGATATTTTACCATCATCGTCATTCCTTTTTAACGGAATAAATCCACCATGAGAGAATATCAAAATAATGGATAACGAATTTAAGCACAAAGGACTATACAAATAAGAGGTATTGTTCCAATGTTGTATGAAAAAAAACATAATAACACTGGTATTAATTGTGAGAAAGGAGATCCATCAAAATAAATGTTACAAACACAAATAGCTATGGTAATGACATTACAATGTTGGGTCTTATTTAAAGAAAAAACTATTCATTTTACTTAAACAATTATATCTATTAGGGTTGATGAGGGATGCAACAAGTGGTATCAAATTGAAATGTTGCAACATGTTTTCCTAGAAATCGGCTACAACTTCATGCATACAATTTAAATTAAATAAATTATAACACCTTTTAAATGTTAAACCTTGGAAATATAGCAAACATAGGTGAACAACCTTGCAGTGAAGAATTTGACAGACGAGGAGAGTACATGGAATTAAATAGTTAGAATAATAAAGGAAATGACGAGACATTTGAGCACAAATTTGGAAACTATTACGGATGATAATGAAAGTATAATGCAAAATAAGCAAAGCAATAGGAATTGAATGCATTACTACAATGTTTAGTAGAGAAACAAAAGCAAAGTCCTATAGGACACAATTCTAGCAATGTTGGTAAGGAGTCTTAATCATATAAATTAGAATCCCTTAAAATAAAATAGAAAACTAATGGAAATGAAGAAAAGTTAGCAGTGAATATAAGAAAATGGAAAACTATTCATAAACATTATGAGGAAATATCCGCAAACTTAATACTACAAGAAAAGAAGAAAGTCAAAGCAGACAAATTGCATGGTAAGTTTAAGAAAGAAAACCACCTACTTTTGAAGGGGAGTCTAAGGAGAATACTCAAGTAAGGTTGTTAAACATGGAAAAATCCTTCCAATTTTATCAGTATTCTAGTACTTTAAAGGACATATTAGAAATTTACCAAATCACTTGTGAACCATCAA
Organism: Pinus taeda; assembly: GCA_000404065.3. NCBI lineage: Eukaryota > Viridiplantae > Streptophyta > Pinopsida > Pinales > Pinaceae > Pinus > Pinus taeda. The sequence continues at coordinate 136,205 of APFE030220832.1, forward strand.
TCTAGTGGAAGAAAACCAAACTTGACGATGGACACAAAGAGAAGGACCTATCATGGAAAAATTTAGAAAATTATTCAAATAATAACATATAACTAAATGATATTATCAAAACAAGGATAAAGAGTTTCATGATTTGGAACTAGGAAATCAGACTATGGAGGAATAAATATTTTCAATTTTTTTATGCTACTTAGATTTGTCCCATATCTCAAGGAAGAAAAGGTAAAAGTCTAAATATTTTTAAGTTTCTCGGGATCAATTTATTGAAAGTAGATTGAATTTCAAAATACAAAAACCATGGATGATGTCATAACCAAAAGAAAATTTATGTTATCAACAATTCAAAAAAATATGGAAAACCCAATGAAATGGTAGAATAAAAGGAGGGACATACCAAAATTGGTTCAAGAATCTATCTTCATGGAATTGATATAAATGGTTTCAAGGGAGTAATTATAAAAAAGGAAGAACTTCACCCCGATAAGGGTGTGATGGGACATGAGACCCCCATGTTGATCGTCACCATGCGTAAAGGGATGGGGAGCAAGGAAGGTGGGCGACCTGCCTAACATCCCCACATGTGTAAGGCAATAAAGACATGGAGAGACTAGAAACAAGTGGCAGTCACATTGGGAAGACAAATGAAATTGGAGGGAAAATAAGCTGGACAGGTGGTAGGGTCATCATTATATGCATGCATGGTCTATGGTGGTGATTGCCTGTGGAAGTAAATACCGGTAGTAGGGTGGTGGAATTTTCCTATGGGAGTAGAGACCGACGCCATTAGTAGCATAACGCCAACAGAGCTTCATCTAGGTAGGGTCACTGGTACGTATTTTAGGCCTTCTTTGTTCTATAAATGGAGACTATGCTCCAAGAAAGGAGGTTGGATTTGAAAAGATGGGTGACAGTTCTACATGTTTCTGGTAGAATTTAGTTGAGTTTAATGTTGTTGATGTTAGAAATTTCAATTTCAGTGTAAAATGTAAATTTGTTGGCTCAAAGGGGCATGCATGGGGGCTTTGGTTCTCCTCTTGGCATTTAGGTTGCAAATTTTGTTCCTTCACCCTTTAAATCTAGGTGTCTGAAACCTAGATGTAACTGAGGCAATTTTGAGAGCCTGCACTTGCCCAAACAATTTCTGGGCCATAGAAGAAAGAATGGGGAGTCTGGGGTTCTGTTAGGCCCCTATACTACTAGTGTAACCCCTTATTGTTATTAGTACAACACCCTTATTATATTGATGTACCCATGTAGTTCCCATATTGTTACTATTGTGCCCCATAGAAGACCACTATTGTTATTATTGTGCCCTTGCATTATTATTTTTATGTCGGCTCTAATGATATTATGACCCTTTAGACTCCTATATATAGAAAGGAGGTATTTTCATTTGTATCATCCTAGAATTTTTCATTTGTGTAATTTAAAGGAGGTTGCCCCCTTGAAGAGGTTGAATTATAAGGCATTGGTCTATATTTTCTATCCTTTTGTGAGATGGTTTCATAAAATTTGGTATCAAAGCTTTGGATTTTAGGGTTTTTCTACTCCAAATAGGTCATTGTGGCATTTTCGCTATAAAATTTTTTCTGAAACGTTTCAAAAGTGAAAAAAAACCTATTTGAGACGAAATCGCGCTGAACCTCGGGTCCGAATTTCAAAACCTTTTGCACTATATTTGTGGAGAAATGATCTGAGGAATTTGGCCTTTTTGCAGACTCCTGAATTACATTCCAAACAGGTGATGTTGGGAAAATTGTCATAACTTTTGTTTGGAGCATCAGATTGAAATTTCATAAGAATTTAGAGAAAGAGGATAGATTGTAGTTTCCTGTAATTTTCAAATACTAAGGTCAAAACAGTGAGACGTGGCACTTCATACAAGTTCGCTCTTTTGGAAAGGTCTATAATCAGGTCATCTGGGGAGATCGTGCATAACTCTTCCTTGGAGAATCTAAATTTGATCATACTGGTGGCATTGGAAAGAGGAAACAGAGGGCTAATCTAGGTTGTAATTTCAAAACTGGAGGAACTAAAATTATAGAGTTATAGTGATTTCAAGATCAAGCTCCTAAAATCAAGAAAAGGTGATATGAGGAAGTTTGATGGCAAGGATCCAGTAAATTTGATACTCCAGATGGAGCAATATTTTGATCTACATGGTGTACCATTGTTACAAAAGGTATGTATTGCATCTTCATATTTAGAACTAGATCAATTTTTATGGTATAAAGGGCTTTGTTCTCGTAAATGATTTGTTACGTGGTCAATTCTCACGGAGGAAATGATAACACATTATGAGGATACAAAGAGCAACACCTTCTTTAGAGCAACACCACAACAATTGGAAAGAGTAAAAGACCTTTGTTACATAGTGGAAAGTAAAATTATGGCAACAAGGAAACCTACCCCTAAAAGCTAGTTGTTTCTCCTAGCCTTCCACAACCTATAAGGGTTACACCACAACAATTGGAAGAGAAAAGAGAAAAAGGCCTTTGTTACAATTGTGATAGAAAATGCACTAAAAGTCATAAGTGTGCTGAGAAGAAATTATTTTACATAGGTTATGAAGTGGAGGAAGAAAAGGATCAGGAAACATCAAAAGAAGAGTATATACACCAGGAACCAACCCCAGAGAAAAAAGAAATGAATTCAACCATATCTTGTAAAGCATTGGTCGGAATTACCACTCCTCAAATTATCAAGATAGAAGGACATATCTAGAAGAAATATGTTCAAGAATTGAAAGATCACATCAAGCATCAAGAAATGAATCCGACCATATCTTGTAAAGCATTGGAAGAAATTACCACTCCTCAAACTCTCAATATACAAGGACATATCAAGAAGAAAAAATTTCAAGCAGTGAAAGATCACATTGAGCATCAACAACAAGTTCTCCAACTTTTAAAGGATAACACCACTTTGGTGCAAAATTGAATGAAACAATAGGTAGATCAACATTCTAGTGAAAAGTGTTTTGATGTAGGTGATTGGGTATTTTTACTGCTACATCTCAAGCAAGCTATTTATGAGAAGGAAATGTTGGAAATACTACATGCACTTAAGAAATGGCGACCTTACCGAATGGAAAGACACTTCAAGCTAAAAATGGATCATGATAGTCTTAAATACTTTTTAGAGCAACTATTATCTTTAGAAGAATAGAAAAAATGTGTCACAAATATGTTGGGTTATGACTTTGACATCATCTATAGAAAATGGAAGCAAAATTTTGTTGCAAATGCACTCTCAATAAAGGATGAGGATGTGGAAGCATTGTTTTGTGCTATTTCTATTATCCAACCAGATTGGATAAATGAAGCAAGGGATGAATCGAAGAAGGACGAAGAAGTATGGC